>MOOZ01000736.1:557614-574082 GCA_002930495.1 Cecropterus lyciades | reverse complement strand
ATGTGTTGCGGTGGTACTTCCCCGGTCGAACTACACTGATTCTACACCACCTTTTGACACCTCAAAACGAGCCCTGCGCATCCTCTACAATAATATTTTTAGAATGGTGTTAGGACTGCCCCGGTTCTGCAGTGCTTCAGAAATGTTCGCGCAGAACCATACAGATGGCTTTCACGCTATAATGCGTAAAAAAACCGCGGCATTGATGAGAGCTGTACGGGCCACGCACAACACCATTTTTAAGGAGGTCGAGAATTATGCCTCGCCTATATGGCAGAGCTATGTGAGGAGGGTTATCAGATAGGAAATAGGTCTTTTGGTAGCCCTCTACCCTCTATTATAATTTTATTTTATTTTTTTATGAAATTTATTGTAATTTATTTTTTATGAAATTTTATTTTGATAATTGTAATAATTAACATTCAATAATAAATAAATGTATTTACTAACACTACATTTAAGTCCCTACTAACACATATGGATCTATGTAATCTATGTAATAAATTAAATTAAATTAAATTAAATTAAAACGATCACGGTTTGCAGTTTTCCCATACTTTGCAATGTACATTGCAGTGATGACAAAACGTACAAAATGAATGTTTTGTGGAAACGTAATAAACTCGCACTAAGGCCATAGATAAGTGAAAGTAAAATAAAAAATGTATGAGACGTTTGATAATACTGTTTTTCATCTGAAGGTATTAAAAGTATATATTTAGTGTAAGCAGCTTAACCACCTGGGGAATTGAAAAGCAATATTACTAAGTTTTACGACTACGAAATTTGATATTGAAATAACAAGCAAACATTACACAACTTTTAGCTTTACGGACTTGGAAATAGGGAACATATGTATTTCTATGCTACTTGTACTGTACGCTCACGCCTTCGTCCCACTCACTACGAGGGACCGGCCTACGACGTAGTATTGCTACGACCTATTTGTTAAGACCTATTATCTTTAAGTAACTTGGGTCATTGTTACATAAAATAATCACATATTGTTAAACGTCACTAAACTTAACGTCGTTAATACTTTAACAAAATATATATTCAAGGTACTATAAAATTGTTGTATGTATGTTTTGAGATATGTTTGAGCTAAATGTACTTTTTAAAAATATTCATTCAGAGAGTTTTGTCCTTTAACAAAGTCATACACTTATGTGACAAAAACGAATCTGTATAGCACAATTAATTCAGTGATAAATTTACAACTGTTTGATTAGTATAGTAGTAAGTAGGCGCGATATACATGTGAATTATTATATATATTCATTAGATTTACTCGCATGTACTAATTTATAATTTTCTGATTCTACTTGGACTTAGCCATCAACTGCTTCCGCGGTACTGTGCCTTTAGTACGACTTTATTACGTTTCCTCTAAACAATCAATGTTTACGTTTCCGCCCATCATTGCAAAGTACATTACAATATATGTCCGAAACCGAAAACATAAACGCTTTCTACACTCATAGCCACACACGGATTTTCTCCTGTATTGAGATGTCTGTCTGGCCGGGGATCGAACCCGGGGCCCTGACACGCAGTGGTGGCCAATATGGTGACCGCTCCACCACGTGGGTCGTCAAAACGAGAAATATACATTTCAATATGCTAAAAACGTAAACAATAATCGTTTTACAAAAACTTAATCGTAGTAAGAGAATTAATTACAAAAATCTAATTAATTTGCACATCAACAAATATTACAATAAGTTACGATAGCAAATCAAGCATTAAAAAAATCGGAAACTAATTGTAATACATTATTTCATTAAGACCAATAATTTGTAGGGCCGTCAATATCAGGGATGTTATGGATATGAAATTTTGGATCTGGAAACAGATATAGAAATAAAATTTTACCGGTTTCAGATACGTTACGGACATGTAGTTATTTCGGATTATTTGTTAGTTTTGGATAGTTTTAAATAGTCAGTTACGGATATTATATTATTACGGAATTTAGACATAATTTTGAAGGTGGTGGAACTCTTTGTAGTTCGACTCCGGAAGCACCACCGCCACACCTATTTCTGCCTAATAACAGCAGTGTTATGCACTGTTGTGTTCTGGTCTGAAAGGTGTGGTAAGGGAGACATACTTATCCGAGGCATTCCATCTTAGTCATCAGGGGTAGCAACGCATCTGTGACTAACCTTAGGCGAGACTTTGATCTTAATTAGGGTTGATTACAGATGTCCATGGGCGACAGTAGCCACTTACCATTAGGTGGACTGTAGGCTCGTTTGCTACTTCCATTCTATATAGAATAAGATAGATAGATCAATATATTATATATAGGTAAATCAATATATAATAAATAACATTTCTGTGTTATCATTTGACAATCAGTCATATCAGTTATTATTAAAGCCACCTAATCATTTTTTATAATTGTCATTTACTAAAACTAAAAAACATGTCTCGAAACATATCCGAGATTAACCGAAACTATCATATCGGATACGGTTACGGATAACTTTTTATTTCGTATATCCAATAGTTTCGGTGACGGTTTCGGAGCTTCATAACATCCCTGATAAATATTATAAGCGAACGGATGGCAACAGTCCAGATGGTACGTTATGAAATTCCTGTTATTTGAGGGGGAAGTACCGTTGCCTAGCAACCGGTACACGTGCCGCCCGGGCGAGCCTCCACCTTCCTATCGTGCGGATGCATTTTCCTTTAGCTGGGTTCAAATTTAGAGCTACGTAACTGAAGTAGGTCTGTTATGTAATTGTTTATGTTTTGTGCTCCTTAAGGCGGCGCGTAGGTTGTTATATCAAAAATATCATGTTTATACGTCGTATATTTATACTAAGTTATAACCTTTTTTATGTTTGTTAGTATGATTGTGAAATTGTACTCCGTAAACGTATAAACTGAATTTAGTGTTGCTTCTTTTAATTGTAGGTTAAATGCAGATTCTTATTTTTCAATTACATTTAAAAAATCATCTACTAAGTTCACGATTCTTTTCTTGTTTAGTACAGGAATTATAACTTCGCAAAACCTACATTGTTTTGTAATTATTTTAAAATTTCGTACAAAAAAACCATATGTTTATTGTTAAAATTAATAAATTTATAAAAAAACATGTAGGTACGGCCCAATTGATACAAAGTGGCCATCACAACCCATGTTATCTCTTTTACGAAATGTCACTTACCGTTAGTAGTCTACAATTATTAATAATCTCAGTCACGGAATTTATCTAACTTATATAAGTATTTCTAACAATAATACATACTTACGTATTATGTAGTACGTTCGCCATTATCTTGTTTCCTCAAATAGTACAAACATAGGTGGGTAAAATTATAATAGCTGTAAAAATACACGTGTCTGCTCCCACAGCTATCTATTAATAATCCATAATGGGTTTCCTATTTATTTGCTCGCTTACATAAGCTTGACTTACTTAACATTACGCTCAATTTGTTTCTTCTTTTTGTAAGCATTTCATATTTACAGATTGAATGTTTATTTATAGATTTAGTATTTATTTATAAACTTTTTGGACTATACTGTTATTATATCCGTGATAATATCATTAGTATTAAATAAACTAATTAAATAAACAAATTCTAATAATATTTTAATATTCATAGTATTTTTACGACTTCCCGAAGAAGAGATGTTTTATATGTCACAATCCACAATCACATGGTAATAATATTTAAGATAACACAACATCTAATTACGACGACCGGAAAACGGTCGTTCAAAGAGTTTGCAAAATTAAGGCTTGTGCGTATCCCAAACCTCACATACAACCTCATTCATGAGGTTCAATACGCAGTCCTACGCTGAAGCGGAGGGCGGGACGAGGAAACACGTGTATCAATGAAGAATGAACCCACCCCCTTACCAAAAGTAGGGATGGGAGGCTTTTAAGCGCTTACAGCACAAAAGGTTAAACGTCCTCTAAGTTTTATGAAATTCTTGTTTTTAGAAGTTAATTAAGTCTGACCATTATTGAGTACTTTTAGGCCGATATTGGTAAATTAGAGGGAGAAATGTGTTTAAATAATTACTTAAATCATGTATGTAATATGAAATGCATTATGTAATGTATTTAAATTATATATTTTCCTAATGGTGTCTTAAATTATAAAAATATTAATTTAATACCGAGTGTTAATGGAAAATATCCAAAACACACGAAAGTATTACTAAGTTAAAGCCAACACGGCTTTAAATAATATATCGAACTTGAGAAAATAACCATGAATTTATAATCGCGTATACGAATATCAAATTACTTCAAAGAACTTCGTAGCACTTCCTTTAGTTTGATAATAAGCGATCTATTCCGTAGCTAGGCGCTACGGAGGCGGTGGGGGCTACGAAGGCCGTAGCGCGTACTACAGGATCGATCGAGGGGTCGCCCGGGGCCCAGTTGTAGCGTGCCATGCCGTGTCAGCCTCACAAAGGTTGCGGATACACTGAGATTTGTTTGTTTATAATACTGTATAGTACTGTTATTAAATAATTTGTACTATGCTTAGGACCGGAATGTAATATGTGGTCACCAGTGCAATTGAGTGTTATTGATCAATACTTGTATGGCATATGTGATCAATAGGGTTGTGGACATAAACAAATAAAGAAAACAAAATAAAATAAAAAAATCATAAAAAAATAATGTAAATATATCACTTTGGGGACTACATCAGAATACAGCACCGCTCAACAGTGCTTATGAGGAAAGTAATGAGCAAAACGAACAGTTCATAGCACTTTAGTGTTAGAAAATCGCTACTAGGTCAGCTTAGGCAATGCGATACGCCAGAAAATCATTAACAGCTTCGGGAAAAATTAAATGATTAGTCCATCCATCAGCTCTTTCAAGTCCACAGCTGGAGATGAGTCCCCCTCTAATAGATGTTTTACCGATAGTCACCGGGACCGGCTGGCGGGTTGGTGACCGCAGTGGGTGAGATGAATAGGAAGACGTTGTACGCATTTCTCAGATTTTGTCGTTTAGTCGCCTCTAACGGCGTTCCCGAGAAGAGATCCACGGGAGGAAATGGTTGGCGTCATTTCCTTATTTCAACTCCATTACACTCTCCCTTTAGAAGATGACCTGTGTCCAGTAGTAAACATGATAAAATATAAAAATAAATGATAACAGTATTGAACTTACGAAAGTGACGCCTGTTAGATTACGGCACTTAATCGACATTACACTAAAATGTCAAGTTTCCATGTCCATGTCTACTAAATCACCGACAGCATATTTCTGACACTGTGTATGACTCCCAGTGTAGAGTCATCTTTGTAGAGTCTACGGCGTATTTGTTTACGTCCGCAGCGTTCCTGAGGCAATAATCGCATTGCGTAACACTCAATGAGGGTTACGTGAATCCTGACTCCTTTACGAGTTCACGTTCAAAGGCCTTAAACCTTTAGGCTCTTCTACTACTACGGTCTTGGACATGTCGTTGACCGAAGATTCGCTTTAATTTTATCTAAATAAACTTTAGGTCGAACCTATATCTATAGACGGCAGTGACCGTTTACCTTCATGCACTGCATGTTATTTGTTCTTCATTTTAATAAAAAAAAATATGTGAAAAAGTACCTGTTATTTCATCAGTTTTATCATACTCTTCGAATTAAACCACGTAAGCGCTTAACACGGCTGTGTCAGATATAGGTGTCTTAGTGGTGTCGTGACAGACACAGGAAATATTGTCTTCCGACTATGACAGTATTTTCATGAATGACCAAAATATTAACTATTTCACGAGTTAATTCTTAAGACAATAGTTACATATAATACGATAGTCTTCATTGTAACAAAAAGTCTAATTTTGTAAGATGTGACGTCATAGTTCTGCCCCGAGGCATTGTTAGCTCGGCTCATCACGTTTCTCGGTGTGACTGAACTCGTAATATGACGTATGATTTGTCTTCCAATGTTAAATTACACTACCTTTGTGTGTATCATAAATATATATACCTTGTACGTGGCTTTAAGCCACTTACAAGGTATGAATTATATGGAAATGCATATAAATAAACATAAATGCTTTCTACACTCATAGCCCCACATTAGGATTTTATCCTGTGTCGTGGGTGCCATGGACACACAAAGACGAATACACAAACACCCAGAACCGGAACAGAAATGTAAACCCATCATTAAGATATTTGTCTGGCCGGGGATCGAACCCGGGACCCACTGCGTGTCAGACCGGTATGGTGACCGCTCCACCACACGGGTCGTCATAAATGATGCGTATACAAATCCTATTTCTGTGATATAACAGCAGTTTTAGAGTTGTTGTGTTTTGTAGTTTGGAGGATGTAGTGAATTCCTCATTATTCTAGTTGAAGATAAATTATAAATAAGGCTTCGTCCTCAGAAATGGAAGGCATGTCTAAACTTATAGAACCTCGTTCCTTTTTTCTCAACTGTGTCCACTTACTTTCAGGTAGATAGGTAGGTAGCACGATCGTTTGCTACTTTAATATTTTATACGAAATGTAATAAATTAAGATTGATCGACGCTAACGTGATTGTCTTTAAAGAGAGAATAAAATATATAAAGCTGACCAAATGGAGGAGTAAATAAGTTTTATAATGAGCCTTGTCCTTTATGAAACTTGATTATCAAATTCTGTTAATCTCAAGTAATGCAAAGTTTGATAATTTGTAATACTAAAAACTGAGTATCGTGAGCATCCATCACAAATTAAAATGGATCAATTTTGCGATAATCTTACTAACATTAAAATATAAATGTAAAAGTTTTTGAGGATATATAAGTGTTTGGCACTTTTTTACGCAAAAATATTATAAGGATACACTATACTATACTCTATAGCTATACTCATTACCGTGATAAATATGACCGATGCGGGCGGAAATAAGCTAGCATTAGTATTAAATCGTATACAGCTTCTGTAAGTCCAAAATGCAGTAGTGTTAAAATATTCAAAACACAACTATAACATTAAGCACAAGCAATTAAACTTTAACAATGAAGAACAATGGTGTTGCGCAACTTGGAAGAGAGTGCGAGTGCGGGCAACAGAAATAT
This sequence comes from Cecropterus lyciades, assembly GCA_002930495.1. Lineage (NCBI taxonomy): Eukaryota > Metazoa > Arthropoda > Insecta > Lepidoptera > Hesperiidae > Cecropterus > Cecropterus lyciades. Next base: position 567,015 of record MOOZ01000736.1, on the reverse strand, counting down.
GGAAACAAAACTAATTCGAGTACGAATTTAATCGCAGAACTTTCACTCTCTAGCCAACAATTAGCGTTAGGCGCTGAGTTTTGATACCGTCCAAGTTACTCGCATAGCGGTCAACATTTATTCAAGATACTAAGTATGTTATATATATTAAGTAGTGTAAAACAAATCTAAGGTTGCCTGGAAGTGATCGCTATTTTTATAAGAACGCCCGATGTACCTTATATTACGTCTTTTATTTTTGTTATCTAAGTTTAGTGTACAATAAAGATGATTTGTATTGCCTTGCATATTTCCTTTATTCCATGAAATGAAATGTCTATGATAATATTTTGTATATAATGGAGGCAGTTACACTTATAATATTTTAACTTAAACTACCACCGGAGCGGAACACAGCGGGTATGTCTATTTTGTAATTAATCAAATATAAATCACACTTTTTTAATCAGACACTGTTTGCTTTATTTTCGGAAGTAAGCTTATCTTTACACATGTGTAACTTTGTCTACAATTTTCACGTAGTGTTACGATTTTAGGGACATTGGACTCTGCTTCTGCCTTTTTATTACGTCCTAATATGTTATACAGTAACCTCTTCACCGTTAAAATCATTAAATTTTGTACAAAATGCATCATAATTCGGTGTAATATTATTCGGAGCGGAAGGATGTATTCTGTGAGTTTAAAGTAATTAATTTCCATGGTAATTAATTGAAATGTTTATGTATTTGTTTGTTATATGGCATAATACCCTTTTTTATTTTAGAATGGTCTTTGCATAATGGTGTATGTGGTCTAAATTCGTTAAAAGTCAACTGCTTTCCGCGTATCACTTGTAACATCCAAGCAGATACAATCTGAACGCATGAAACACCAGAATTCACAACAGTGCATTGTCGGTGTGCGGTAATAGATTTTACGGCCATTCGCTTTGTTTTACTGCAATTGCAATACACCCAGTCACTGATCTATCATTGTTGGTGAAAAGTAGTTAATTCAACTGATTTAATTGTTGTTAATTGTGTAAATGTACAAGGTATTAAAATAAGGTTAATCTATTGAAGTGATTTTTTAATGATTTAAAGATTTACAGAGATTTAAATCCTTTGAGCTTTCTAAGTTGTTCGCGTGTTAGAAATTAATTGTTTGTTTTAATATAAGTCATATTCCGCGTAAAACATGCTTAATAGCTTCCTGTAAAATTGACAAAGGTGACATTTACCATCTGTGCTAGATGTTTGCTCGATGAATTTCTGATAAAGGCTCATAATAACTAGCTCTTATTTCAGTGTGATTGGTTATCGAGATCTTTCGTTATATAAGCTTTCTCTAGATAGCTTTTATACAACTCTATTAAGTAATTGCAAAGTAAGATCTCTGTTTATGTATAACACGTACGTACAAAGTATCTAAATATTATATACAAAATATATAAAAATGAAATATAACAATTATATATTTTTGTTTCTCAAACCGTTAGTTCAACTGAGATAGAACCAGGAATACGTTTATTGTCATAATTGCAAAAATATTCGCTTTATTACTATGGAGAAAAGTGAAATAGTTTAAAATTTGCTCTTGAATATTACTGCTTCGTTTCTTCCCGTGGATGTCGTTGAAGGGGACTATGGAACAAAACCCAAGAGATGGGCAGCGACTTCCTTTGTAACATGTGTAATCACATAGGTTACACACTGGCACTAACCCCTTTAGGGAAGGCCTATGTCCAGCAGTGGACCTAAAAGCTTATTGATGGATGGATTGAATGCTTTGAAATGTATAACAAAAAATACATCCAATAAGCAGGTAAATTTGTGTCAATTTTGACATTTTCTGTTATAAAATTGAAAGGTAAAATACAAGTAATATCTGTAACATACCAGTTCGTACCAGAGAATTCCTCGATATCTTACATATTCATAAAGCATAAAGTATCCGAAGATAAGCTAGAACACCGACTGTTGGATAACAACACGCAACTAATGAGTTACTCAAGTGGCGGCTGAGAAAATGGCGGCGGACTTTCCATCTTACTTCGTGTCGTGTCGATGTACTTTTGTATTTAGTGTTGAAAAACAAAGAGTTATTCGAGTGATTGTTTGTTTTATAGCTATGTAACTATGTTTTATAAAAATCTAACGTTTGTATCAGTTAACTTACAGTAATTATCATCTCATAATTGGCATCGATATGGCATATTTATATTATTATATCTATGCCTGTTAAAAAATATTTTTGCCGTATGTGATTAGATGTTCTACAAATAAATTTCGAAAATAAAGGCGTTATAGAAAATTCTAAAGTTTCTGTTATTGATTTATATACTGGCATGAAAATAGTAAAGATGAAACGCCGCTTTTATGACATTATACGATAAAAAACAACGTCACCCTCTGAAATCCGACCATAATCAGTGTTGAAATTCCTTTATAACACAAGATGACAGCGTAGGAAAAAAATCAGGAAAATCCGCCAAAAACGGGTCACCACAATGCATTGCTAGCGATAAACATTTTATAGTGATCGTAAAGGTGAACGCATAAAAAACCTTTAGCTACAACTTTACGATCAAACCATTTCCTGGTGGACTTACTTTCGCGCCCTGCACCCGACGGGCTTTTCGCGGCTGTCCCGAGAAAACTATAGCCGTCCCGCTCGGATGTATAGCGCCGTCGCTCGTGAAGGTCGACGACCGGGGCAGCGAGCGCGCGAAAGTACTTTCACTGCGCCGGCGCATGCGAGTCTCTAACGATAGATCGTCGGTACGTACGCGTTTGCGTTCGCGTCGCACGCCTTCTGTCACTGAAACGTAAGGATAACGCGGATGAAACGGTGAAATGGCCTTTCGGGACCGCGTCGTTGGTTCGCGAATCTGCAATAGTTAAGAAGTTAACTAGTTGTAATTCATCTAGGAATGTCGCTCGTCAATCGGTCTGCTTCGCCTAATAGACTGGCCACTCCGAACGAGCCTTTGTATTCATATATTGCTCGGTAATACGTATTCTGAACACTTCTATGCAGTTTTTACCTGCAGATATTGTTTAGCATTGCACGACGCGGAGTCTAGCGCAGTTTTTATGGCCGCACACGTAACAATTATTAATTATTCGTAATAACGAGATACGAAGCCATTCCTTATCTACATTGTATCAGGTGGATAACAACTTATAATTGTAAATTTTATGATTTACGACCAACGCTAAAAAGCTTTATAAATTTCTGCTTTTGTCTTAATTGGAACTGCCCGGTTAATGACTAGAATTACGAGTATAATTGTGAACTAAGTTCAATATTTCTTACTTTACCGCATTAGTGATGTTGATTTTTTTTTGCTGACAGAAAATGTACCTTTTATGTTAAACTTTAATTTAAATCCATTAAGGTCCATTAAGTTTTTGTATGATCACTAGAAATCAATTTCCATGGACTCCTTGGAAGTACGTAATTTAAGCTTATTATCATATAGTTCATACTAAAATCATAAAGAGTTTTGGAACATCTAACAGGTGTCTTAAGCGGGATCGATTTCAGATATATTGTTGCCTATAATAAATATGATTAACTTCTAATTTCTCATATTATAGTATCTGCCTTACGGAGCCATCTAACCAGAATACAACTTCAAAAATAGACAAGGCATTGGAATACCAAATAATCTACCACCTTAACTATATAGAACTTATTTTCACAAAGACCATTTAATTTACTTGGAGTTGTCTAAGTAAATCGATCTAGAAAGATAAGCATCGTCGTAAATCTGCCCACTCGGGCATTATGGTCGTCTTGATAAGCCGCAGATTGATAACGAACCTCTCACACTAACTAGCTGGCATCAGACGCATTACTCAACGTTATTAAGTGCCAACAATCATTGTAGTCTTGTAAGGTAGGATTCTATGACGCATCGTGGCATTTTTCTACCTTGCAACTGCAGTGTTAAGTTTAAAGGTGGTAGAACTCGTTGTGGTTCGACTCCGGAGGCGCCACTGCGACATCTATTTCTGCCCTATAACAGCAGTGTTAAGTGTCTCTGTGTTCTGGGGAGACTTACTTATCCGAGGCGTTCCAACTTCTTTTTTTTAGTATGGAAGTAGCAAACGAGCATCGACCCACCTGGTGGTAAGTGGCTACTGCCGCCCATAGACGTCTGTAAGATCAAAGTCTCATCTAAGGTTAGCCACAGATGCGTTGCTACCTCTGAGGACTAAGATAGAATGCCTCGGAAAAGTATGTCTCCCATACGACACCCTTCAGACCAGAACACAACAGCGCAAACAAACAAAAATTGTCCTCCAATCCAAGCGTTGATTACTTGACCACTAAGATTAGGTGAACCGTAGTCTCGATTACTACCTCTCTTTAATAAACATTATAATTAAAATACCTATATAATAAAAATTCATTCACTGCGACACAATGACAGTTATATACTTTTTATCAGATCAACAAACATTTTATTTATTTTTTTTAGATTTTCAGTTTAATAGTTAACTAAAGACCTCACAATTGGATAAAAAATGTATCGAATCGCAAAAACTGAAGGTTGCAAAAACTTTGCTGTAATAAAGGACTATGAAATTAGTATTAGGTCATTTTGTAAGTCAAGGGCACCTATTTTACATTTTAACTATGTAGGCATTGGCGTTCGGTGTTATTTTTTTAAGTTCGTAAGTATTTATTACTTCTTATGCACTTATACTAAGAACAGAACTCTAACCATTATTTTTTGTTAATGGACGTTTGTTTGTTTATAAAAAGAAAATTATTTTCTAGGAATGTAAATGATAATATATTATAGAAAAGGAAAAATAAAAAGATTTTTAAACGTTTGTAGGTAACAAAGTAGTTTAGATATTCTCCCGTTTAATAGACGTGTTATTTGAGTGACTTGATGTCTATAGATAAAACTTCATTGATATATAATAAATACTAGACTCTTGAGGTCAAACGTATTATTTTCATAAAGTTATTCGTAAGTATTTTCCAGGTTATTAAAGTTTTCCAATAATTTTATTTTGCTTTCTTATTGACATTTACAAAATGTTTATCACAAAAAGGATGTTTGTATAATATGAAAAACCAGAAACATCATTACAATGTAACGTTACGATTGTAAATTGTATCGATAAGAAAGTATTTATTAATTATTTGCAAACCTCAAAATTAAGTTACATATATAGCAAATATTATAATAAAAAAGATATAATAACTGTCAAATTAACAAACTGAAACTATGTATGTTGTGGCCTCGAAGAGGGTAGCGAAGGAACATAAAAACTATAAATGCCTAAAAGATCCTTATTTTAAAAATAGAACCTTTAAACATATATTGATAGCAACATTGTCGTAAAGACATGATTAAGGATAATAAAAAATATATTTTTACCTATTACTAATGTACTGTTCGTCTATAAATATCAATTAGACAAAATGCAACTAAATTTATCATCCGTTCATCGAAGAAAGTGGCGAATAAAAAGTTAAATCGGTTTTGTGACAAAAAGTCATAAATTCTTTATTTATAATGGCAATTTCGTGTTTCGTATACTTTTGTAAAGATAATGAATTGTAAAGAATAACTTTTGACTCTGGTATCTTTGTTTTTATCTAGAATAATATAAATAAAATGAAATTGCGACAACGAAGTAGTCTTGAGCTTGCAGCTCTTGTAGATGGTCTCAACTGTTTGGACATCTGTAACCAACTTCCCATAAAATAAGGGTTTTATCTGAAGCCGAACTTGCGTTGCTACTCCTGTGGACTAAAATTGTATAAAACAGTATAATCACTATTATATACTAATGTTACATAATATTAATAATATTCCAATATCCGTATAGGTAGATGTAAAAATGAAGAAATTAAATTTCTATAATCAGTCCAGGTACTTGTGTATTTGTGTTTGTGTGTGTTGCTGCCTGCTGTAAGACGAAAATGTGTTATAACAACGCAATATCAGTAAACTAATCATATACGACAACTATTATTAAATCGTAGAAGAAAGTAGCGAACAACAAAGGCAGTGAACGTGGTTTTGTGACAAAAAGTTATAAATTCACTATTTATAATGGCGCTGCCGTGTGCAGTATCAATCAGCGAGGAGGAAGCGCGGGTGAAAGCTTGTCACGACGCACGCGCGCTCAAGAGCTGGGTGCACAATGGTGGCTTTGATAAAAAATAAAATAAATAAGGTAAAAAACCGCGTGTTGTGCATAGTGCTCAGATTGGCAGGGTTTCGGGGATTTGCGTACAGGCATCTTGTATATGCAAATTTAATGTTACATATTTTTATTTGAAACTAGCTGTTGGCCGCGATTTCTTACACGCAGATGTTTATATATAGTAACACAAATATGTGAATCTCATTGAACCCCTTTAGAGGTGGAATATCACAATAAATTTTCTTAGAGGGTGTCTACATTATAAAATTCATTCGTTGTTCGAATTTTATGGTTCTAGCTTATTTAAAAGTGAGTTTTCTCACGTCTTTATGTACATAGATAACGTTAAAATACTTATCTTTGACTGTATTAAATACTGCCATTTACATTTATGTCACATCGAAAGAGCGCAAGAAAGTCTATGACAAAACGTGTTTTTGGCATAAATACGGGGTATAAAGTTTTGTATGTTAAGTTTTATTTCCTAATAAAAAAATAACACAAACCAATCAATTTAAATAGTTATTTATTTAATACATGGATCGAAAAATTGATTTTTAAACCAGTTCAGTCAAAATACAATTTATAATAACAATAAGTGACCTCATTTTTGACTCGTAACCAAACTCAATCAGCAATAAACTATATTTATGCAAGCGAAGTGCAAATTAAATGCGAAAAACTAAAATGTCACGCTGTTGATAAAGTCAGTGGGTAGGTACAATCTGTCACTCGGATTTCAACCTGACACGAGTTTTTTGTACCGCATTCGTTCTGTGTCCTTCGACATAACTTTGGTTGGTCATTTAAGATGAATTATTTATCGAATTCGACTAGTTTTAATAATTAAGCGTGTTGGTTCAAATTTGAATATTGTTGATTTGATTAAACTAAAGTCGGTTGTTTATTAGTTTTTCTGTAATTGTCTGGGACCTATTTCCTTATTAATGAAGACAATCTAGTTAATTAATTAATCTGTAAAGTTTGTTATAAAAACATAAATCCTAAATTACTTTTAACTACTTTTTTTATTAAAAATATAGTAGCATACGAGGAGCTCAATTAATAGTAAGCGGTCACTGCAGCCCATGGACATCTGTAAGTCTGTAACCAATATATGGAATAGGAGTACCCACGGCTTCAGTTACAGTCCATCACAGTTGCGTTGCCACTTTTGAGGACTGAGACAGTCGTTTTCTATATATGTAAGTTAGCCCGTCCTATATAAATATAATATACGCACATCTACCATGTACACTAAGCCTAAGCTGGAGTACAGAGCAGTTACTTAACGAAATTTCGCCGTGTAATTGTCATAGTAAAGTAGTAATTAATCCAACTGATATAATTTAGTTGCGGTGCACACGTATAATTGCACCATTACATAACGAAACTGTTTGTTTTATGTTGCTGTAAAAACTTAATTAATAAATAAGTAACGTATCAGCCATCGGTGTAGCTAAAGGTGTTGGAAAATAATTCTTAATTTTTTTCTTACCTATGCTTACCTAGGAGAGCTTAGGGATCCGGCCTTTGTTTGTGCATATAGTATTAGCTAATGTTATGTAAACATTCCATTTGTCCGCGTTAAAATTTTATTTATCGATTTGTTTACCTTTGTATCTCCTACAAGTTAATGCTAAATAGTTTTAGGTCAAATAATGGTACATAGCTTATTGTGGTGGTACTAAACGACTATTAAAAAGGCTTTTCTTTTATAAATATCCATCTATCTATCTTATACATACCTATCTTATCCAACAGAAATAGATGCTCGTAAAATAAATATGTTTAGTTTGATTACATATAGTTTCGTAGTGAAGTTATAATACATATTCAGTAATAAACTAATAAACTCGAGCGTAATGCGGGTGAATAAAATAAAGCATAAAGCTAATGACTTGGATAAGATTTCTAAACGTATTAAGTAATTTCAGTTGCATAACCGCCGTTTGTTTCAGCCGAGCGGGAGGCTGGACTTTACTCTCTATTTATGGCTATAATAAACATGTTTAAGATTATTCTCAGTGCACCCGCTTTATATATTGGTATACATTTATAGTGAGACGTATTTTCTTAAGTAAAATGCCAGTGTATGTCGATTGCTGTATTGTAGCGAAAGGTAAAATTGTAAATTTATAAGAATTTCGCATGTAATTCATATTTCATCGCTCGTTATTTTTGTGCTGTAAAATTTAGAAAGAATTTAAATAAAGCGAAAAGGGTTTTAAGTACATAATGTTTCTTAAAACATTTATAAAGGACGTGAACATATATTTCGGGATAAAGCATTTAAAGTAGCTTAACTGGAAAAACTCGAGTGTCTTATAAAAAATAAAAGTAGAGTAGATATTTTTGACACAAGTAAATCTTTTATAACGATTTGAATGTCGCCTATATTCAAAAAGGTATTCCATAGGCGATAAAAGCGATTATTACGAACCACCGTTTACGTTCAGAAACCTAAGAAGCTTACTAAGCAGATACATAATGAGGCTAAATTTAGGCTGCCGAAATTAAGTTATTCGCGTCGTAAGGTTTCAGGTATTTTGGTACTTTGAAGTAACAATCGACATTCTTCGCCTACGAGCCTTACGTAATTAGTAAGTCAATCAATTGCATTTGGGATAAAAGTGAAATACCTCCATATAGAATATTTATTATATGTGAGTCGTCATGCCTACGCGCAGACTATAACTATTATAAATATAAGAAGCACTAAGGGGTGGAATATCAAAAAATCCCATCTCAGTGAGCCTTTGTACCAAAAAATCAAAACTAGTGTGTAAATCTATGAAATTTACAATTTTATACACTAGTTTTGATTTTTTTATGTTTGATTTAGCTAGGACAATGGTTTTAGCTATAATAGTTCAGCGATGCTATGACTACCAAAGAAACTATTCTTACGGTTTTATATATTTTTAAATAGTCAAATTGTAGGAATAATCGTATCTATAATGAGTTAGATGTAGGAACAGTTTTCTAGAGGTTTGTTTCCTTAGAGGTACTATATACCACTCAAACTACTTATGTTATGTTATACTTATACTCACTTTAAATTTATTGTTTTGAAATAATTATAACATAAGACAAAACTATATTTAATAATAAATAGTAATATACAGTACGACCCGCGTGGCGGAGAGGTCATCATACCGGTCTGACACGCAGTGGGTCCCGGGTTCGATCCCCGGCTAGACAGACATCTGAATGATGAGTTTAGATTTCTGTTCTGGG
>MOOZ01000736.1:501539-519757 GCA_002930495.1 Cecropterus lyciades | reverse complement strand
TGCGTTCTAACTTAGTCCTCAGGTAGCAACGCATTTGTAGAGGGCCCCTGGTAGGACGCTAATCTTTTCTGAGGTTGGTCCTAGATGACTACGAATGGCAGGAACCAAATTATTAATTATTTTCCATATTATAAAAAATACACGATCCAAATAAATACTTCTAAGTATACACTAGATCTTCAGAATCAACAGTCCGCAATATAAGTAATCAACTTTATACAAGCGCGGCAAGTATTAATAATGGTAGTTTAATTACAATTAGTGAGGTCGACTGCTAGTGCTCATTGCCATCCGATGCACTTCCGCAGTTTCAAGAACGAGTGAATGAACCTGTTGCCACTTTATTGCCGCAATAAAACGTAACATAAAAGTTCCACGTCAACTGTCCAAATGTGCGCAAGAATGTGTACGAAACTAGAAACAAAATATACTTGACCTTTAAATTTCATTGTATGATATTTTTAATTCAAAAACAACTTTCATAAATCTTGAATATGTGTATCATATCACATAATAAATTGCCAAAAATAAAGACGTTATCTCCCGCCTGATTCGTAATTTTTATCGGTCAAAATTCTTTTCTTTACCAAGAGTTCTTAGTTCGTAGCCGTAGCTCGGGTGTGGGTGGGGGGAGGTTAAAAAAATTGCTCTATGAGCAATGGCGTAGCGTGGGTTTGTGCCGCCTCTGTAAAAATAGGTCGGCAAAAAAACGGCTTTTCCATAAGAAACTATGGATATATAAATTTGTTACTTCTTACTGAACCAGGGAACTTTACGAACTCCTCTAAAGGAAAGCGCAACTAAAAGCTTGCTTCAGTTGCACACTATCTAATATTATGTTCGGTATTTAAATTTTCACTCTACGTAATGTCAACTTTGAAGGTCGATATTAACGTCTACCATATCAAATTGCCGAGTAGATTAACTAAGCTACCATATTTGATGGCTCAACAGGCACCTAATCGATCAATGCGTATTGAAACGACCGGTGTAGTCAAGGCGAGCGACACACCGAAACCGACTAATGACTGATAAATGGATTAAATCTACGAGGAAGTATCGTATCGTGCACGATTCGTCCTAGCAAGCCCTTGTTGGCACCACACATATACAAACGAGCGTATAAACACGCACACGCACGAAAACAAACAAGCGTGAGAACACGGGCACACATGTCAACACATACGTACACACGCTCAACAAAATGGCCATGAGATAACTGACATCACAACAAGGTCCCCGCCGGTTGGTACGGTTTGCATAAAAAGGATGAAAAATAATAATCAAAGGTTATCGGAGTCAGCAAAACCCTTACTGTGAAGACGTGTAGCTTAACCCAATTAGTATGTGCGAAGCAGTTGAACAGACATTAGGTATATTATTTACAGGTTAATAAATTATGATACTAACAATAAATCGGAATACAGTGATCAATAAATGTGATATCGATGTTGCTTATATAAATAACGTCAAATAAATCACAGCTGCCAGGTGATGTAATTACTATAATATCAGTACAATTAGTATTACTAATGAATCGTCTTTTAATGCAAATAGCATAGTAAATGCATTTTGAATAACACATCGCTTCAAATCTAAAAATAATAATTCTTGTGTCTAGAAACACTTTTTTTCTATTCCGTTACAATCGAATTATTAAATTTTGTATATTTTCATTCCATCCATGCATCTATTTATCCATCAGCCTCTACGACTATAATATCACCAAGTTCATTGTTTTATACCTAATAGTATCAAACATATTTTATAATTAATCTAAATTCACTTTTCGCTATCGTACAGTAATTGTGACAAAGGTATTCCTTTACCAACAAAGACAAAGTTTAAAAAAAGTGAGAAAATATCAAAAAATCATTATAATTATTATAAAATTACAAGAAAAATACATTTTTCTCATGCTGACGGTACTCACGCGCCGCGAGCATGCTGCGTGCGCTGCGTAGCGCTCAGTACGGCCAATGACGATGTTTGTTTGTACCCAAAGGTTGTATTGTTTTTAACGAATTTATGTACCACATATTTACCGTCGGCTTACTTTAGTTCTGAATAATGGAAAAATCCACAGCCTAAATATAACTCGGTGGGATAATAGATGACATTGGACTGCTGCCTTATTAAATTATTTACACTTTTTATCAAAGGTTAAACTTTTATACTATCCTACAAGTTTCTGTACTGCACTTTGTTAGGTAAAACTTCATATTATTATCAATATCTTCCTTTGACAAACCTTAATTTGTAACACAAAAAATGTACAAGAATATGTAATCCTTCTTTATTTTTAATGTTATAAAACAGGAAAGTGTTACTTAATGGTGGGTTAGGTAAGTTTAATTACATGTTTGTTTTATTTAGTGCTCATTTTTTTAATATTTAACTATTTCATTACCGCTCTACTATCTTTATCTTACTAAAACTACTCTATTTGTCAGCTTTGTTTCGTTCCAATTTCTCGATTCGTGTTTACAAATGGACCGACAACGAGTCCATACGATAGCAATTTCATTTGCAACCGGAACCACTATTTTCTCTTCAGGGACACTTCGTCTAAAACAGGCTCTAAGTGTGTGTCCAAACGGTCTGCATTTGGCACGCAAACTTGCAAAGCTGCGGTTTGGATGCGGCTTTTATATTGTGGACATAACTGCATCGTAACTGCTAACAAATTGCGCAGTTCATTATCATTTCGTTTATTTGATTTTACGTCAACTGTACTACGTCAGAAACTACGTCTAAATGTCTCTACAGACGATCTGCATTTCAGCTAAAACTGTTACTGCTAAACTGACTGCGCAGTCCGACTTGTATTAGCATACAGTAGATACGCAGTAACTGCGCAGTCAGATAGCAGTTACTACGCATTTTGTCAATCCCAAAAACCGCATCAAAACTGCTATTTAGTTATGCATGCAATATAGTAAATATTTAGTGCAAATGCAGTTCGTCTGTTTATACCCTAAACACTGTAGTTTCAATTTAATCCCATTAAACTGATTTTCATTGTTCCTTTCTCTTTGTCTATATCAGCCAACTTTCATCGCCCATTCGTTCATTGTTTGGGCGCGAAATTAAATATTGTGTGCCTTTCAGTCAAAACCTGACATCTCATTACCTCTTTCATACCAACACAAATATATCATGTACTTACTATCTACCTATGATTTTCATAGATAATTTGATGTGCGTGTTTGATTAAACAACTTTGCTGTCATTCTGTCTTTGTACTAATATATTTTACTAAAAACTGCTGAAATAATATTGGACACATTTTACCTACGTAAAATAATGACAAGTGGTCCTTGAACTTGTCCTGTAAACAAACATACTTTAAAGCTTTGATTTCAGATATATATCGGATCGTATCGGATTGTATTATAATAATAAAGGTTTTATTTTATATGAACAAGAAACCTTTAAAATGCAATAATAATTAATAGTCATATAATTAACATGTTAAAATAGAATTATTAAATTACGCCATTACGAAACGCAAGTACGTTTGATCTTTGAAATAATCAACGAATTAAAATTCAAGGCAAGAGCGGGCCGTGGCGGCTGTTCCCAAATATGAATACAATTAGAGAATAATATAATATAAAATATGAATATAGTGACTACGTTAATTATTAAATATATTCAATAAAACAATTCTCGGTGTACACTAATTATTACTAGAGATGATCTGAAATCAAGTTATACCGAGTACTATGCCCTAAGTACGAGTTTGTTATGTTTCCTCAAAACAATCATTGTATACGTCCGTATACATTGCAAAAATTAAAGCCTACTTAGTGTTATAAATAATTTCTTGAATTTGCTACGAGAACCTAGTGTCTACAAATCCAAAGATTTATCTCCTTCCTATTCGAAATATAAATGTTTTCTTTTATTATCGGAGATCATACAAATGGTGAGAAAATATAAAATAAACTAGATGAAAACCCGACTTCGCTCGGTTGAAATGTGACTATAGGTGGGTAGATATTTTTGTAGTTATAATCAACTAAAAGATATTACACCTTAGATTTAGAAGCAGATACTCGTAAAAGCTGCCAGTTCGCTAGACGCCACCACTTGTAGTAGCTAGTTTACAGTTTAATTTACTGGTCTCAGTGCTAGCGACATCCAAATTCAAATTCCGAGCATATTTTCTCAATAGCGCGGTAGCGTGATCCAGAAATGCGAGATTAAATTTTGTTACGCCATCTAGTAAAAAATAACAAAACTATGTACGGTAAATAACGCCGCTAGATGGCATGTTTATCTTATTATTACGTGAATCGGCTTTAAGGAATTCAAGATGGCAAGTGGCCAATATGGCCACTATTTGCACTTTTCGAATTTAACAAAATACTCGACAATCCGAATGTTGCGGATATCCGCAACGATATCGACGAATCGAAAATCAATATTTTTTATGTTTTTTTTTTTTTTATATTTAGGTAAAACTTCAATCAAGTTTATCGTACACCTTGACGAAATTATTTATATAGATGTATACTCATTTAGCGATTTTTATATACATACTCATCTACCATGTATGAGAAGAAAATCTGTTATAAGACAGGGAACAAGGTTAATATTCATAGAAGTAGCCTTTAAAAATATTAGTTTTTATTAAACTTGCTTAGTGGTCCTTTATCGTCCATATCCGAAAATTGAAAGATTTTTGAATAATTTGCTGTCAGTTCTTGCTAAGTAACTCTGCGCTAAAACCGAATTATTCGGTCGAGTTCGCGTAAACTAGTACACGGCCCATCCCTAACAGTTTAAAATTAACATTACAAATACCTACTACCTACGACCTACTGAACTAAATTAAATAAAATCCAAGGATTCGCAAAGTTTTCATTGTTCAAAAAATTTGAATGTATATAGGTATACATATAACATCGAATAAATAGGTAAACATTAATATGACTGAGTACACATCAATATGTATTTTATTGAGAGGATTTCATAAACGAATAGGCAATTTGAGTAGTAACTGGATCGCGACAGATTAACTGGAAACGATAACGAGACAGAGTGACACTCTGACACCGGGAGTAAAGACCTCCCGTCAGATAAATTGGAGAGATGGAATCGACTGGTTAGTTGGAACCAACAAAAATACCTTTCTCTAATGTTTTAAGAGTAACTAGACAATAATTATATAATTCTGTTGTATTAAAATTCAGAAATATTAGGAAGAGTGGTTTTTATACAGGTCTCGTAACGGGTAAATTAAGGGGATAAAATGTATGTGAAAGGCTTTGGAGTACAATAAATTATGATTAATATAAAAACACGGGGTACCAATAGGTGGACCGGTGAAACACCACTCCCACATCAAATTCTAGCAATTCTTGCATTTCCATTGTAGTACGTGGTTACCACCCGTATTCATATGAAGTCGCATTCTGTATGAAGTCGCTTACAAATGTCCACTTGATTACAACCGGCAACTATCCACCTTGCCTTCAAAAATCAAAGAATAATCCTGGCCACGATATCTACCCTTATTAACAAGAACAAAGCAGCACTTGACCACTGATTTTATAACATAGATAAATTCTATTTAGATTTCAATTGTTGCGTAAATATTATAACAGTGTCGACTCCCTAAATAGGCAGATCTATCCATACGAGTCCATGTTACAGTATCAGTTACCGCGCAACACATCACAAATATAGTCATGTTATTCTTAGCTTTATCTACCAAACCATTTTCGTCTGATTACATCATAGACGAAGCAAAGCAATAGACGCTAATATACAATCATTTCCAATGCAGATCTGCCGTAGTGTAACAATAATGCTGGCAAAATGCCAGAGGGCCTCAGACACTACAGACATGATTTTTACTTCCGGATAACTTTTAAAAAGTAATGAAGATGTTACTGGTGACCAGTAGAAAATCTGGTATTTACCTTTTTTTTATAGTATGCAAGTAGCAAACGAGCATGCAGCCCACCTGATGGTAAGTGGCTACTGCCGCTCATGCATTTCTGTAAGCAACCATAGGTTAGATCAAAGTGTCACCTAAGGTTAGCCACAGATGCGTTGCTACCCCTGTGGACTAAGATAAAAAGCTTCGGAAAAGTATGTCTCCCTTACCACACCCTTCAGACCAGAACACAACGGCGCATAGCACTGTTGTTATTAGGCAGAAATAGGTGCAGTGGTGGTACTTCCGGATTCGAACCACAAAGAGTTGTACCACCTTGAAAACCTTTTTCGCCCTTACAGATATGTGGATTCCACACGGTATTCAAAAGCAAAGATCTAGCCGCTGATTAGTGCCATTCAGCACACGATAAAATCTACCAATAATCTTCTTACCCGGCTTTACTTTACAAGCATAAGATTGATATGATATCAAAAAGTATGTCGTGTGTTAGGAGTCTATTTAAGTACCAAGACATAGTTGTATGTACTCTTGACATTGAAGCTAAAATATGTTTTATCGATACTAAATTTAGATAAAGATACCTATTTTATATACACTAGATACAAGCTGTAGATGCCGGGTTGGCGCGTATGGATTTGACTTCGAAAGCATGGATAAAACATTTTGACAAACCCAAATAATGTTTTATCAAGAAGTAAGTAGCAAATATTTATATAAATATATAACTTAATCAAATTTAATTTACAAAAATATGCTTCCTGGACTCCATATACACTGAACTAATATTTCTGTCGTAATTTATAAGCTAACGTGTTCGATATTAATGGAACTAATTAAACCCATCGATTTCGTTGTACGTAGAACATTTAAATAAATATGATACTAGGAACATGTTGACATTTATCCATATTACTTAATACATTGTTACATGCGAACCCTATCTTAGCGAAGGTAGGGTTCGCAGGGTTTCGCGAAAACGTGTGTAGGTGCTAAATCAGATTTTTTCCAGTGAACCTTCAAATCAATTTGGCAAAAATAACACTTATACCCATTTTCACTGGGGACACTGGTTTAACAACTAAACATTAAGTTAGCGTACCAATAAACAGTGCAATGAAACTTTGCGTAAGCGCTACGAAATACATAGTAACACCTGCCAATTGCATCAAAAGATCATGATAATCAGTTACAATCGAGATGTTTTATCCTGTTAGCGATACCAAACCAGTTGTAACCATTAATAGCAGCCACATCGCATGACGCGTAGACGCTGGCAACTCTGCAAGGCTCTTCCTAGACCTTAGCCGGTGAGTCACTACGAAACCGTTCGGTTCAGACTGGAAATGAAACTATTTATTTTCGCACGCGATAGATGCAACTTCATTTTGCGTTTGTCTTTGCGATTGTGACCGCGACTTCTTCAATTTGGACAAGTTGAGCGCCTTTAGCTTCTCTTTAATTAATGATTTTTTTAATGTAATGGTTTATTAAATAACCTATTTGCCATTTTTCTAATTTATTACTTCAAGAACTTGAAAAAATTCATTCTAATTTCTACGATACTTCGTGCCCTCAAGATATGATCTTCTAATAAATAGACCACGTCTCTCGTTAAGGCTTTGTGATATTAACATAATCATTCAATTCTTATGTGTTGATTTAAATGAATAGTCGTGACATTATAACAAACTAAGTAACAAATTTTATAAAAGTAATCAAGTATCAGAAGTATCACCTCCACTCTTGTTTCCGCCTAAAATAATGTTTCTCTTGCATATATTATACCGTGAAAGTCGATTTACATAGGCCTATCAAGAAAACTGAAGATACAATTAGAACTCCTCGATAAATTTATTCATATTAGATGGATGGATCATGTCAAGATTTATTTAGAAAACAAGACACGCAGACTTCGCGAAGTAAAGACATCGATCATAACTAGCCGGCACCGCGGGTAAGACAGTTTTATGATGACATAAAATAGAAATCTGAATGTATTAGTTCACGAGAAAACAGTCCAAGTCAAATTGGTTGAAAGGTTCGCTGATAAAAGAATAATTTTAAATTTGTTTTGTATATGTTTAAATATATATATATATATATTGCATGAACTTTAATATAATATTTTCGTGGGGCATATTTATTTAAGTACTATTGAGAAGACCAAAGTAGTCATCTGCGTAAGCTATTTAACACTAGGATAATTCGCGCAAAAGCATGGAGGAATGCCGTGGGTCTGTTTCAAAAATAAGGTAAAATTAAGGATATAAGTAATTACATATCTGAGGATTAGGTACTGGCCCTCGTAACTCAACGTGGGTTTCAAAATGCATCAGCCAGGAAATATATTTCGGAAGAGTGATGTAGGTACTTTCGATTTCCATCTTTGAGAGACATCTATATATGTCCCTTAAATATTTTCGTTCAATCGCTTTGGATCATTTGGAATTGTTCCTAATTCGAAAGTCGTGGAACCTTCTATGGAAATGTCTTGAATAAAAGATATATCTTTTTAGCACTCATTGAAATAGTCGTAGTTTTTTGAATAGATGGAACCAACAATACGCTTAACATACTAGAAGTTTTCACAGAGAATGCATTTCTATTCTTGCCTAGTAAGGAGCATCAGTCATCAACTTTTGCACACTGGTCCGTGTTCCGGGTTGGAAGCTTGCCAAAGCTGCACAAAGGATGCATAAAGGGCGGCCGGAGTTATGACACCCGAAACTAAACATATCCGCCAGACAAAAGCAGTTTAGGGCCCGCTTAGATTTATGCGGAGATAGAACAGAATATAGACCTATAAATATATGCACTTCCTACTTACGTTTAATTTTGTGAAACACGAAATAAATTCTGAACATGAAATGAAAAGTTCAGAGAAACGGGAATATTACAACATTCGAAATTTTTTTTTAGACCAAAAGACTAAAGTCGACTAAACTACTAACTCAACTTCATGAACTAAACTCAGATTCTAAAAGAAAGGTTTAATTATTACTATTAATTTAAATAATCATTTATATTCTCGAAATTTAAAAAATGCAATGAACATAGAGAGAAACGTGATGTTATTAAAAACGTTATAATGCAAATAATTAGTATGACCACAACGGCCCGATTTGATACAGTTGGGTCGAACAGGTGCACATTTAGGTAGGCAGGCAGGCAGGGAACAATAATAAAATAATTATAATGAAACAAATGTCCTTGCTTGTAGGGCGATAAAGACAATTAATGGTCAATTCTCATTACGAGATGTAGACATGTAATGGGTCAATATATTCAAACTTATTGAAATACCTACTCGGAACCATTCCATCAATCTGATGTTGATATTTACAAAAAGAGAAGAAAAAATCATAATGTAAAAATATTTTTAAAAACATACTATTATTATTTAAGTTAAGAAATAATAAACAGTAGTCGTATATTTACTGCAAAAAGTCAAAATATATCATCATATAACCTTTTTTTGTTGAATTATTTCAAGAAATATGAAGAAGTTTTGAGGTTCAAAACTTCAATAAAAAGAAAAAGATTTTAAAGTTCATATAACAATAGCACAAAAATCAGGAAATAAGACTTGACTATTAACATGCATGATAATAATGAAAGCTTAGTACTTGTGTATTATACCCAAGGTTGAAATGATTCACTATTTGAAAAATTGTAATTTATATTTATAACTTACCTAAGTGTAGACCTAACGGACTGCATAATAATGCATAAGCGGAATTTTCCAACAAACATGCTGCAAAACATGAAATGACGTAGCGGTTAGGCTAGTTAAGCTGCCACATATAGCCATTCTGAGGCCATGTGTGTTTTACAAAAACTGTGTTCACACTACACAAGGAATAATCACTTTTTTACAAGAACAAATAGCGAAAAAAGAACCGGTGATTTGTTAGTGGTTTCCGAACACCTGCAAATACAAATTGTCGATAAATATAAGCAATTATGGGTAATTGTGCAACATGGACCTTGTGGTATTTCTAATTTTCTACGGCAATACAACCCAGTGCAGGGTTTCCCAAAGTAATTTTCATTGTGGATCCCTTTATCGGTTGTATAGATCTGACGACGTGCTTTTAACTGTAGCGTTAGTAAACGTTAAAGTAACTTCCTCATAGGAAACTTTGACGCATATAACAAAGTAACTATTTCTTTATATAATTTTAGATTAATATCTATATATATATATCTATTTTATTATGTATTCATTTCTTTTTTTAATATTTTTGGAGTAATGGAATTTTTGAAATATGAAAGTTCTTACGTAGGTTTTACCGATACCTACGTTAATGTATTTTAGGTTTTTAACAATAATCATATTCTTCTAAACCCCATTCGTTACCATAGCTCACACCTCTAAAACTCACATTATTTCTGAAAAAAACCCCCATGACTAGACTTTAGTGAATCGACACGTTAGAGATCTGAAACCCTCCACACATCTGTTAAGTGTTCCTTCGCGTCTCATTATGTAATTATCCAAGTCGTATCAGCCTTATCTTAAGGTGTCTATCTATCCTCTAATGAACGTAATTCCGACTCGTTTATCCTTTGCCTTTCTTGTCTAAGCTTTAATAATTAACGACTTTCCTGTTTGATGTAAGCTTTGATGATTGATCGATAGGTCTTAGTGAAAACATATTAGTCTCCGAAACGAATGGATTGACTTATTCAATAATGCTGCAGTCTTTTTTATTTCATTATTACCTTGCTTTTAATTCAAAAAAGTTTTGTTAACCCCTTTTATGATAATCATTCATTATAAACTAAATTTCTGCCTTCTAATTACAGAAGTTTAATTTCAAATCATTTGTGTGAGCGCAATAAATATTAAATTAACGGATATATTTAAGGGATAAGTTAAAAATTGCCAAATAAATTGCCAATTTTGGCCTTATAACCCTAATGTTAATCGTTGCTGTTTGATGGATTGGATAACATAGTTACAGGAAGAATCTTGACTTAGTCCATAGGGACTTATCGGAACGCATCGGCTGACATCTTCAGAAAGAAATCCAATTCTACTTGGAGTTACATATAAAGAAACGCCCATAGCCACCAGCGACGACATAGCATCATGGAGGCACCGTGTCGAATATATGATGTTAAACTTATTATTCTATGACTGGATAAAGACATATGATTTTAGACTAATATTATCGCGGAGACGTGTGATCGCGTGACCACGATCCGTGTAACTGGGTCTAAATATCGGAAAAAACAAACCCAAAAATCCTATCGTGAGTGCCCGTAACAAATTAAAATGGGTAATGATGATCGATTACCATAGTTTAGTGGATACTTACTTTTATTCTCAACCTTTTATCAACGCACTGTTTTAGTGCGCTAAGAGGTCCAACTGTGGTCTCTATCCGCGTAAGAACATTGTTCTTCTTTCTGGGTTCTCTTGCTGGCACCATCCCTGGGGAAGAATTATTCAAGTTACTTTTAGAGGAATAAAATGACTAGCATTATTTAGGGGTTTATTGCTCTCATTGTTTGACAAAGTAAGAGTAATATTTTTACAGAGACTATTAAGACGACAAAAAAAAGCTTAAATTATTTTAGTCAGTCCTAAAATGACATACATAATGTTAACTAAACTAACTAAAGTAGGAATACAAAAACTATTAGTTGAAAGTACAAATTTCCAGTAAATGTATGCAAATTGTCTTGGTTTTATTTAAAACGCGAGAAAAACCGCCGGGCGCAGCTAGTATGAACATATAATTTGAACAAGTGTGCAACAATGCAAGTGCAACGACTCCCCGAAACATCAACCTCGGCCGTTAAGTTCGTGAGCATTATTTGACATCTCAATCTTCTGACATCTTCTTTAGGATTCCGTGGCCAAATGACGAATCACAGAACCCTTTCAAATCGCTTTTATCCATCTCTATCGGTCTAACAAACGGCCGTTTTATGAAAACTTATTTGCATTCTATAGACGAAAATTTAAAGATATTTCGGTTTTATGAATCGCTATACAATATTGTAGTGGAATTACGAAAGCAATCTCTAATATAAGCGATGAAGTTCTATTAAAAAAAAATCAGTACACTTTAACTTCTACTTTCATAAATGAAAGAGATTAGATAACTTATCAAAATTATTTAATTAAGCTAATACTTTTCATATAAAAATATGTAAGCTGTCGATAATATTAAAAACATTCCATTTACGGAATTCTTCACTTAGCGTGCTCCGATACGCACTCGGCTCTTTTTACATTTAACTTTAATGTAAAGTTCGTTGGTCGCATCTGATTTCGTTTTCAGATGCGTTGGTAATAAGCGATTAAATTACATTAATATACTGATGCAAATTTAAAGCAGTTCTGTCTTTCTGTATTGTAATCATGTATAAACTTTACACACTTTGAAGTGAAAGTACTTAGAATCGTTGTCATTTGAAATTTGATGAAACGAAAATGCGTCACAATAAAGTCACAAACACATAGATGCATGGGATAAAGTCGCCGAGAGAATGAGATAGAATACATTAATATATTATCTAAAGTTATATTTTACATTTAAATATGTAATAAATTTTAAGCTTACGAATCGTAAAAAATAATACACCTTACGTTGTCCTGATATTCCTGATGCTATACATCCATTTCAATCCCTTGTAGGCTACTTTTCAGACATTTCATTTCTGCCGTGTGTGAATGTTTTTTAAAATATCCAGCGCTGGATAAAATAATTTTCTCATTCTATTTCTGAGCGGAGCACTTAAATATTCATGGTCCTAATTCAAAACTCATTACTGCCTCTTACAAAAGTCTCAAAGGAAGCAACTACTTTGATCTCACTTATCAAAAACCAATCATCGTTTTTTAAATAGATAGAATTAAAATATTTTCAAGGAAACTAAATGGATACAGGGTAGTAAGTGGATACTGAGAAGACGCCTGATTTGATAGGTCCTCATACTTCTTATGTCTAATAACACTAAAATAGTGTTTCTGTGTCCTATTGTTCATAATGTTGCAAGGAAAAGACGATCAAGTTTAAGACACTTTTGAAGCTGGTTGAACTCTTTGTAGTTCGACTCCGGAAGCACCACCGCCAGTCCTATTTCTGCCTCATAACGGCAGTGTAATGCGCTGCTGTGTTCTGGTCTGAAGGGTGTGGTAAGGGATATACTTATCAGAGGCATTCCATCTTAGTTTTCAGGAGTAGCAACGCATCTGTAGCTAACCTTAGGTGAGACTTTGATCTTACCTAGGGTTGATTACAATGTCCATAGACGGCAGTGGCCACTTACCATCCGGTTTGCTACTTCCATACTATAAAAAAGACCGTCACCAGATTGAACTTCAATACTTTGGAACTACGCTACCTTTAGTTAGGACTACCAGCTACTACTACATACTAATTTTTGATTGATCTCAAATTGATATAGGCGGCAGTCACCATCTGGCGGGCTGCATATTCTTAGGCTAGAAACAAAATCTTAATATATTAAATTGTTTACTTATTTTACTTTGTTGTACGATGTTTATCGTATCAAAAAAGGCTTTACGGCCGCATGTAAGACTTTATTCCCCACATAAAGCCGGCAAGAGCCAGAAATGTTTTACAGTTTCCCTAAATGCGGAGTTTCACATAAAACTATCGGATTATGCGAGTCTCGTTTATCGCCCGTAGGAAACGCATTATCCAACGTTTTATGTTAACGCGTTACTCTTTAAGAATTCATAAACGTCGCTATGGCGCAACTGCTGTTCGAGGAACAGTCATTTTGGACACTATTTTGACATCTCACTGCATTTAGTATATCCCAACAAATTACGAAATTTAACTGCAGTTAATCGGTGAAACTCTAGCTACCTATTTATAACTTAGGGCAGCAAAGATTACGCTGTTGAGTTTTGGAGTGCACCTTATAATATGATTATGGTGCTGCTAGGGTGAATCAAAATCAGAATGAACTCATTATAAAGAAAAGAAACGATTCTGCCGAAGTTCTTGTCGATCGTGTTCCGATCCGGTAATGGCGTAAGAAAAAAATATAGTAATCGACAATTTGTAAGTGCCTTCATAGGCCTATAAAAAACGAAGACATTTTATTTCATTTTAGTTGCAGATATTGTAATTACCTAGTAATATTAATGTGAGGCGTACTACTTCATCTGTAATATTGCTCGATGATAGAAATTGTTGTGGATAGCGAGAGTAGAAGAAAGTAAAAGAATAACTTTTTCTACAAATTTCAAAAGAGTAATAAGAATTTAATACGATTTATGTGGTAAAAAAAATCAACAACGCTGGTTAGCAGGAAATAAGATCTATTGATATAAGCAATAAAGCAAATCTACTTACTAATGCAATATGTATAATTATATTATTATTCATGAAATGATATAATAATAATAACTCGTATTAAAAATTGTCTATCGTGTTAAAATAACAAAATATTTTTTAATACTGCTTGTAAAATATATAAAGATCGAAGATACAATGTAAAACGTGTCTAAGTATCACATTTAATCTCAAGCAATAAAAATTTGACAGTTTAACAGCAAGCGAGTGATCTCGTGCATATGCTGGGAAATTCATGGACCGAATCAAATTTATGGGCATAAACGAGCAAAAACTTAGATCGGTTTAGTGCGAAAATAATACGTAACCGACGATAAATCTATGCAACTCTCGTGGCATGCACCAGGGAGGCATGGCTCGCATGGTCGCCGATCGCGAATTACTTTCACTCGACTATCCCCGGGCGCTGACCGCGCGCGGGGTCGTCGGCCGCGAGCCGAGCGCGGGAAACGCCACCCGCCATCATGCCATTCAGAAAAGCGCGCCATGTTTACACAGATGCGCGCCGAAACGCGTTCCGTTGCATCACTTCCGTTTGCGTTCCGTTTCGTACTTGTTACGCGTACGGACCGACACGTGCTTTACTTTTTCTGATTAGCATACTAGTAAACAAACGCATGGCTTTTCAATGAGCTTGATTTGAATTGGCATTTATGTCTACTTAGCGAGCTGCTTAAACATTCTATCATCAAAACTCTTTAGTTTTGGCACGTATACAGTTCTTTTTTATCAATATAAAAAGAACTAGACAATATTAGCAACCGACACTTACGTAAAGGTCTCTTCAAGTTAATTATAGCCGCAATGTTATTATCCATTTAATATAACATTATGAGGCAATATATGTAAATAGATAACGGGGAGATGATAAGATGACTACGACGCGTAGACGGCTGCTTGGTTTATGATAAGAGTACGTAACAATTGTTGTTACCAACAATAGTAAACAGCGGATCGCAAATAATCATTTTTACATAAAAATATATTTTAATTACAAAAAAAGGCAATATGATCAACGAAAAAAGTGGAATTGTATTCTGGAAACAAGAAGTCTGATCAGACAATAGTATCTAGCGGTCAGTTTCAAAAATTAAAACGAAATCTACCAGTCCACCGAAGAAACTATCGAGGTGGCGCGTTTTAAAGATGGAACGGCCGACAAAAAGCTGGGCTGGAGGCAAGTTTTTAAGATAACATTTCATCGGCCGCGAATCTGGATGGGATGTCAATGACCGACGATCCAGGGCGCAAGGGAGATAGCATGCGTCCCACTCATGTGGAAAGCTGTTATGCAACGAGCGTGCTCGCGAAAGTCTACGTACGATTTACCATCGCAATTTTGTATCTAGATGACATGATAAGTCGTGCGCATAGTTTTATCAATCGATGCGTGCGGTTGCGTCCAGCGGTGCATCTGTTGGAAAGATTACACTCGTGAGATGTACGATATGAAGGAAAGCTATCTTGTATAATGTTTCTAGCGTATACTTAGGGGTAATAAGGAGAAATCGGTAGATCCTACGCGAGTATTGGATCCAGTTGGTGTATTTCTTGACGATAGTTTGTGAATTATCCGAGAGGCTGCGAATTTTAAAAAGGCAACATCAGTTAAACGAAGTCTTGAGTCATGTGGTATTTCTCCAGATCTGATTCACGTAATATCAATGTTTCTTAGTGTCGATTGCAATCTCGGGCAAGAAACCGATCAAACGTTGCGAGAATAAAACTGAAAATATCACGATATGTCAACTTTTACGTACGCGATCATTTACATCGAAACTTAATTACCGTCAAGTCGGGGTATCGAATAACGCTATATTAGGCGAAGGCAATGAGCGTAAAAGTTATTCGGAACGTTGTTTCCGCGTCGTAAAACGATATAGCGTAGTTAATTAAACAGTGATAGAATCAACAAAGGCGACTCGATTAGGTCTGTCTATTGCACAAAAGAGTACAGGAATAGTATCGGCGCGAGCGCTGGTTTGTAAGGTTGGCAACTTTCAGAATGTTCGAGAAGTTCTGGCCAATTGTTTTGAACCTTCGAAACGTACATTAACGGTTAGTTAAAGGCTCCTTAATAAAACAGCCTAATTGGCAAAAAGCCTTAATACTAATGTAATTTGACCTAATTATAATGAACCAAACAAAATTATTTCAGAAAATTCATATTTGAACCAAGCAGTGTTTACTGAGACAATATTGTATTTCGATAGTTTTATACCAGAAGACTGACAAAAGGATACATGTTGTATATAATAGAATACGCAATGCATGTGTTTACGACTAGCTAGCTGCAAGCGACGCACCGGTCACTTTCCCGCGCCATTTTCGTCAAATTGCCGGGAAAATAATTAGAAGCGGTAACACGCGATCGCCTGACCGCCCTACATAGATTTGAACATTGTTCGATTGTATTCCACGAGTTTATTTACAATGACATTTCGTGTTTTATTTCGTAACACGTTAACCTAGCGAGTGGATCACGTCTGGGGAATACCAGTTAGAAAGCGTTGCGCTAAGGTAAATTGCTAAGATCACCGGATGGTGATGCAGATTTGCTGCTTCTTTTGTAATTCGAATTAGTAAGAATTCGGCTCGATTGTTGTTATATGTTCCAGAGACCTTTTGTCTTTATTTCCTTAAGAATCCGTTACTTTAGAAGAATATTTTATCAGATCAACGTCTTTACTTGTTGAATGCACCGAGGGAATTTAAGGCAAAACAATGGGACAGGATTGTACAAAAAAGTACCACTAATTCTGTTAGCGGGTACGAGCGTGAAGTAAGAAAAAAGTCGGTTTATGTAAGAAGGCAAGGCCGGCGCGGGGCACCGGGTCACGGGCGCTATGCAAATGAGCTGATGGCATTGTTGATAGCGCACGTCATTGGCTATGCCTGGATCGATTGACTACTCCATTCAGGAACTAAAAACGAACTATTTTTACGGCCTGTCGAGCCGTCGGGTTGGGTTAGTTTTACGAGTATCCGATGCCATGAACGTATGATACTCGTAAGATCCCATTTGGACTCAGTTATTAACGTCCAAAGGTGGCGAAGACCACTTTACATCTTCTGCAAGCTAGTTTGCATCAATTAATACAAAAATACCAAAAAAATCTATCTTTCCACAAACGAAGCTCAAACGACGCTCAGCACGTAGGCGGTTGCACGCCACTCCTCGCAGCACGTTCCTCGCTCGACCACCGCTGATAGCAGACACGTGTATGGCCACGTTGCAACATCTCATTTCATATCAAGCAGTGTGAATTATTTCAACGAATTCATGTATACACGAGTGTCGGAAGAGACACGTTTTCGCTAGTTAATAATTTATAAATCTAAACTAGGACATATCTGGGCGAAAATGCTTCTAGACCTAGAATATATAAATAATCATTCCGATTATGACCTGAATCAACCGACCTGTTCAAATCTTCTCTTGAATCCAGGTAGAAATCTCTTCTCACTTCTAATGTTAAAAGGTATAGTAATATCTCATGCTTTACTGCAATCATTCTCTTGTTGTTATGTACCTTACTACATTAGGCATTCTAAGTCCGCAATCATGTCAGTGCAGCTATAATTTAGCTTGCGTATGACTGAGGTTGCTATATATAACTGCTGAATCCAATCTTAGCAACCTAGTAGTAAACATACGTGACAAAAAACCCTCAACATATTAGATGGAAATTAATGGAAGGTATAATTTAACAGGGATATCTTCCCGGTCTAATTCACCGCCACGCCCTTTTCTAGCGTGAAGCAGTTGTTCCTGTATTTATTTATTTATTAAAGGTTCACCAACGTAGCGTACACTTACATAAATTAATTTGAAAAGTTGAGATAAACAGGTCGTGTACCCACAATTACAGGTGAACACGGCATTATCAGAATTGACACTCTAATAAATAATAATAATCTAATATATAATTTCGGTGGAAGGGTGTGGTTGCCGGCAC
>MOOZ01000736.1:479021-497270 GCA_002930495.1 Cecropterus lyciades | reverse complement strand
GCCACGCGGGTCGCCAAAATCGTCGTCGTCTCATAGAAATATTCAAAACATAACCTCAAAAGTACCTTGATACTGCGCGAAACGCTGCCGGTTCCTTTCTTCTAGTTCTCGTTCCTGTTCTAATTTCTTCTCTTTCTTTTCTTCTTCCCTCTTCTTAACAAGTTCCGCTTGACCCACCGGTATGATATTCATTGTTTTCCTTAAAGCCGCCTCAAATTGTTGGATATTTTCATACATGGGAGCACTTTGTACTGGCACTTTCGTCTTGTCGGAATATAAAGCTTTCATAGGATCGAAATTAGAGCTACATGCACTAGTTTCCGACTCCGAAGTTGATGAATCTTCAGACATAACGAATAATTTGCAATATTTTTATCAGCAAAACATAAACACTGAGCGAGACGCAAGTGTCACTGTCAAATTGTTGAAGTTTGACTGTCAACGTCAGCCATATAAAGGTACGTTCCGTTACGCGCTATATTTATTGTGAAAGTTGTTACAGTGTAACAGCATAATTATAATTTTTAGTAATATCAAATCAATAAAATACTTTATAATAACATGATTTCTTTAATGGTATATTTTGTAAATATTTTATATATAAAACGCATGTTAACGTAGAAACATAAAAATGGAACGATACACAACGAGTTAGGCGCGATTATTTGAACAGCTTGTTTCATGGTTTTTTGAGTATATCGTTTACAACCAATAATTCTATTTGGTATTCAATCTCAAGTTACCTCGATAAAAATAAAATAATAACAATTAATAATGATTGATAGAATGCATTTTTTATATTGACATTGCAGTCATAGCGATCTCGTGATAAAATGTTGAAGGCTCTTCCTTAATCAGCCACGTATTTATAATTAATTATTGCTATTCAATTCATGAAAAAAATGTAGGTGCGTTATTCAACTAGACCAATTAAATTAATTATTTTTAACAAGTGTATATTTACGTGCTTATTGTAGAACGTAATATACAATTAGTGTTTTGAGAACAAGTTAATATTATATTAATCAATTATAATATTTACATTATTGATAACTTGATATTAATTATATCATCATGTATATTTTTTTCACCAGGACTACGACACATGATTACAATTATTAAAAAGAAATCGCAACATTCAAATATTACTTTTTGTATAGACGCCCACATTATCAAAATTGAATCAAAATGTTGATGCCACTGAAATAAATAATAATTTGTATAAATAACACATTATAGAAGTAGAACTCGCTGCCAACGTCGCGATAGCGTAACAGCAAGGTCTTCATAGCAATAACAAGCAATAGGAAGTAAACGAACCAAGGCCGGTTCTCTCAGTACATTAATCTCTATATATAAAACACAAAGATATTTCATACGTCTGAATGAAGCGTCGTATTCAGAACGAGCAGAAATTTAAGTCATTTTTCGTACAAAATGTTAACCACAACTCTATTAATACGGTGCACAGAATCACACGCAAATGAATAAAAAATCAACAATTTCCTCTAATTCCATAAAATAAATATCCGCAAACAACTAAAATTGTGTCTCGTGAAGTTGATGTTAACTTAAAGCTAATGTTAATAAAGTTGTCTACAACAAAAGTAAAGGAGCATTACTAAAATGTAACACTTTAAATGACTTTTTTTTAACATGAAAGAGGTTTCTTCAAAGACTACAGTTTACGCTCTCATGGCTGTACGATATCTTTCTATAACTTACCTAGTGATTTCTTTTAATTGAATTGCAATAAAAGATGAATATAAAACGCTAAAATCGCAAATCACTGCATCGTAAAATATTCACGTTACGAGTTACGAAGCATTACGTAATATTCGCGTGCATCGTCCGTCGTCATGACAACCGCAACATGGCTGCCGAGTCAATGCTCTGTTCGCGCCAATTTCATTTCACTTTTCACTGGTCAACAAGCCACGACAACTTAGTGATGCGGTCAATTAAAAAGACATGGGAAAAATGTTAAGTTTTGTTATCGGCTGAGAAATCGATAGTTGTGTAATAACTTTCCTATTTAAAATTGTAATTCGGCGCCTTATCTAATTTCATGAGATAGTTTTCGCACGCGTTACGATTCACTACTTATTTTGTCAATATGTAGGTGAATACAAATCGATAATTCGTTTTGTCTCCATTGATTTAACAATCGCTATTCTGCAACCGTAGACAGACAAATCGTGGTTATTATCGTAACGCATTAGTTTATTTACAATGCTTTAAATTATTACTAATAGTCCATTTAATTATTATTGCATTAAAATAAAAAAATCTTTAATAAAAATAAAATAAATGTTAAAAATAAACATATCTAAAATGAAACATTTAATTTAATTGTAAATATTATTTAATACTGGCGAATGAAAAGTTACTTTTATACTCGTAGCCCCTAAGATAATTTTCTGTACAGCCTGAAGGGAAATCTAAATTCATTAATTAGTTGCATGCCCAGCCAGGGATCAAATATGGACCTTTATACGAGTCAGACCGGTATGATGGTCGTTCTGACACGCAAGTCAATAAATTTGTAGGTATCTTAGAAGTTACATACAGTTTCTTAGCGTTAGGTAGGCTTGTAATACTTCAATAGTATTGATTTTCTACTAAAAACAGATCATTATATGAAGATTAATAATGCAATGCCTACTAATTAGACGGTGGCCACTGCCTTATGCATTGTCTATGACAAGAACAAAATTAACATTCTTATTCTCGCTAAAGACAATACGTCAAGAAAGTGGTATAGGAAGCAAATGGAAAACAAAAGTCTTTCATCGCAATTATAGAGAGAGGCCGGCCGTGAAGCATTGTGCAGGTTTTTGTAATACTCGGTTTTGTACCAAGTTGCGGTTCTTCCGTGTATTGTCATCTTTGTATAGCTATTACACTGCTTTTAGTAATAGCAGTTATTTCGTTTTTAGTCTCCAGCATGAGATTTAATTTGATTGGTGGTTATTATTTAACTTACATAAGTATGAATTACGAGACATCTTTTATATATGTTAAGTGCAATAATATTGCATAAACAGTTGGGATTGGGAAATTGTTACGAACTTTTGACGCACAATTGTTATTATAGTCTAAGTTAGTATTTTAAATGACATATTCGCAAATATTATTACAACTATTTTGTAAACACAATAGTAAAAGTGAAACTATAATTATTAGCGAGTGCTTCGTTTTGATTGGGAGCATCTTAATAACGCCATCTAGTGGCGAGAGGACAAGCTGCATTATACAAAATCCATTTTTATGTTTAATATTTATAAATATTATCCCTGAAAACTCTTCTTTTGTTGGTTATTGAATATTGTTTTTAAAAATATATTTATGCATTTATATTTAAATTTGGAAAATTATATGTTATTTCGAATATTTTTTTTAATTCCAGAGCGGCGTGTGTGTAGGAGTGGGAGCACCGCGCTACATCTATGCCGCATCGACGCAGGTTCGACATACACCGGGACGTCGCCAGGTGATACCGGGGCACTGTCGCCCTCTCCCTCTAACACAAACGTATACTGCATGCTAGATAGAGACATTATTTGGTAAATTTTTAAATCAGCTGAAGCCAAAAAAAATGAATTAATCACACACACGGAAGTTTAGTACCGGAAATTTAGAACAGTTTGTGAAAGGTAATTGTCCTACAATTTTATTTTTATGATTGTTTTTCAAAGTCAATATTTATCTTTCATAACAAAGTAGGCGCATAATAATATTTCCAAATCTAATTATTATATACAACATTACTAACATAGTTAAATCATGTTAGGAGCTATGCCCAAGCAACCATGCTTTTAGCTAATTCAATTCCATTGCAAGCTAAGTCATACGCTATTCCTGTACACTATCATAATTTGCTAGACCAATAATAATTATTACTCTTGAAATAACAAATGAAGAACAGAAATATTAAATATAAAAAATTAAGTTCAATAAGGCTTTGAGAAATACTTGCTAATATTTTTATTTATGAATTATAACGCAGTAAAAATCATAACACGTTAACAAAAGGCAGATTAGGTAACTATATTTTTCTATATTGATTCATGTAATAAACAATAAAGAATTGTTGTATGTTTTTTATTTTAAATTTGTATACCCAGTTCATACTTCGAAAGCTCTTTAATGAGTGATTTGTTACAACGTCTGTCGGTTAATATAATATCCCAGCGAATAAATAACAGACAGGGCACCCGCGTTATGTTTTAAATCCGTTCGATAAATCACAATTTACCAGTTGGATGTAAGGCTATTATTAAGATTTACTGCCTTCCTAACAGTACTTAGATACCTAGCGAAATGGAGCTACTAGTTGCCATATTTCAAGTCCTAAATCCTAGAGCATTTGTTTCAATCAGATTAAACGCTTTATTTATGGACTATCAGCTTTAGATGTATTTATAGGAGTCCGTTTTTAATCTGTATGAGTGATTATTTTAATGATCTATCTGATTAGACTTCAATGCAAGTATTAGTTGAGTTAAGAGGTGAATGGCAAAAGCTTTACCATAATAATATATTCATTAATCTGTAAGATTGTATTAATATAGAGTTAAATAATTTAAGATCGTCATCTTAAATTAGTTTTGCATGCTCATCGTACAGTATCATTTGAACAATAATTTGCATTTATATTGCTTCTGTATTAGCATGGCTCAAATATTTCACACAGAGAAATTTAAAAAGTTCATTTGATATATGAGGTACTTAATTATAACGAAACACGAATATACTTCTATCAGCCGAAATTAACAATACTTTCTCCGTAATACCATATCATCTTGTAGCACCATTATAGTTACGTCGCTTTATTGCAATCTAACACATAACAAAATATAGCTTAAACTAAGCGAAATTGTAGTTAAAGACGTGAAAGCCTACTCTCTCCATTTTTGCAGGTCGCTGCTGAAGAGAAGAGGGTCGCGAGGAGTGAGGTAACCTGGCCGGAAAGCACGAGGGTACCACGCCACTCGCCCGACAGAACAAGCGATCCACATCGCTCAACGACAATACCCTATACCGATATGTGTTCCCCCGTAACCGAGTACCTAAACGTCAAGTAAATTATATACATCGAATAATGTACGATCCGTCCAAAACGCTGCCAAACATTTTAAACGAATTTATTAGTGTATGTACAGCCGTAATTGTAAATTGTTTTGTATAGTAGTGTAGTAGCCGCGTGTGTAGTGTTAGTGAGGTGTAGTGAGCGCCCTCTGGCGTGATCTAGGCGCAGCAACGTGGCGGGGACGCATGCGCCGCCGGGGCCGGCGCTGGCGATGCCATTTATTGAAGACGAATGGTGGTCAGCGGAGAATGAGGGCAGAATGGTCGACCTCTCCAATTGCTTACAGGTATCTATTATATTTTCCATGTACCCAAAAAGTTAATATAAAATTATCAGCTTCCTAATCATTATCATATGAACTTATACAATTTCTTAACCCAAAGATATTATTTTAAGAATGTAAAATATAAGTTAATATAAACCGAATTATTATAAGAAAAAAAAATACTAAAGCAAAAATTTAAAAATCTTTAAACAAGTAAGGCAGAATCAGTTTAAAAATATGTGTTATGATTTTTATTTTATTTTATGAATAATATGAAATTCAGGTATTACCTCTATACATAGCGCCATCTTGTGTCAAGTAGTTAAAGTGACAAAATCTAAAATAATTTTAGGAATAGGTCTGCGAAAATATGTGATTTTTCTACAATGGCCTCGTTGAAATTTCCAGGACGCGGTAACCGCCGGCGGCCAAGCCGCTGCGCAGCTCCAGCTGCAAATGGCGACTTCTCTAGGAGAACTGTCACAAGCTGAGCTGTCTAACATCGTAGGAGGATTGACCCTCGAGGCTGATGGCTCTGAGGCTGCAGATCCTGATGACATCCTAAAGCAACTCGGCGAGACCGCGTTCGACAACTTCGACACCTTTTTCACCGATCTAACCAATTCCACTGCCTCTGCTGTGCCACCAGTCGAAATAAAGGTAACCTAATATATTCAATATTACAGCTTACTAATGAACTAACAAAACTTAAAAAATAACACCTAATATGCTTTTTTATGGTTTTCAGCAAGAAGAAAACAATAACATATCGTCAGCGTCCGGGAGCCAGCTTCAAGGCTCATATTATCAACCGAGCAATCAACTTTCGATACCCAATAACGGACAACAACGTCTGCAACAATTGTTGAGATCAGGAACTAGCGCCATCAACAACGCTGTTGCAAATAATATCAATAATGGAAGATACAACATAGCTTCCGCAAACCCCTTATTAGCGGAAAAATTAGCCGCGACATCTAGCGGTATAAAGCAAGAACCAATGAGCTCTGACTACAATGGAACGAGTATGAACTATGGAAATGCTTCGCCAATGCAGCGGGTGCCGAGCGGGAAACCTCAGGTGCACGATGCTGGAGGAGGTAAAGGTAAGTTTTAATTATTAAATCGGAATAACATAAATCAAAAACATTTAAATTCTCGAGGAATAATGTTTATAAAATATAATATTTCACGACATCTATCGGGCAATAGCTGAACTAAGTTGTTAAGTACTTTTGCAGTAACTTAAAATAATTTCAAAGGTAACTTTAGATGGCGCTGTTTCCAATATTAAAACAGCATAGTCTTTCTAGCTCACAATAGAGGTCGCTAGCAATAGCCTAAGAAGTAAAATAGATTTTATGTATCACAAATCTACGTTGCACCGGTTAGCCGATGCAGTTTTCTCCCGATCACAATCCACTTTCAATTTCCGCTCGAGGAAGTGCAGGCGATTTTCCTTTCGCGATCTGCCGCTTTTACCTCGTCTTACCCGGCCATCGGCAACGAGAAAGTTTAATAGCTTTATTAATAACTACGACGATAAACGTTATTACGAGCGTTATAATATTATTGTCCCGTCTTCATGTATGTCTACATTAGACATTTAACTTGTTATGTGAAATTCAAAAGATTTTGTTTATTTAACGAACTTTCTGGACGAAGCTATGAATATTTTTTCAACGAAGCAATTTACTATGACAATATATTCCGTTTTAATTAAAGTAAGGAACAATAATTTATTTATATTTAACTTCAAAAATCATATCATGAAATAAATTATATTTTATTTCCTCAAACGCCTACACAAGTACACAGGTCGTCATCACAAAAAATTGCGCATGTTTCATGGGGTTTCTCATGTTGTTCAATAATATGGGAAAATTTGCAATCGTTAGGTATATTTGTTCATATAAAATACGTTGCATTAAGTTGTGTATTCAATGACTGTGCGGTTTAGAACCGGACTTTCCCCGTTCTATTTTAAGAAAAAATGGTAATTACCTATTAATGTTTGTCGAAGCCAAGGAACTTATGTTATTTTATTACACAGTTGCATTTCAGATTATACTATACTACAATTAATAATTGCATTATTTAAATGTTTCAATAAAATACAAGAATAGAATCAATACAGATTGTATTGATTGTATTCATATTATTCATTATCTTTATTCAATCCCCAACAGAAGTCTAATCCTACTTGTGATCTACCTACAGATGTGTTGCTTCCCTCTTAAGTATTAATTGAAATGCCTCATCTATTTCAGACAAATCCCTAAAACTTAAATAAACCAAAGCCTTGCCTTTTTATATTTTTTATTTATTTTACAAGTTTGGTACAAGTTATAATGAAAAAATGCAGACATTACAAAAAGTATAGTACTTTTTTCTACATTTATCATTCGTAATTCGTTATTAGAATTTTGTATACGGAGATTACTACCAAAAAACACAATAATTGCATTAGATATGACTTCATCGTATGTGTGACTCATTTGTAAACAGAATTTGAGATGTATCAATACATATTACATCCGTGAATTCATATAAATTTATTATAAACTTTATTTGCCTCAATTTATTTATGAAATATGCATATTTTTGGTGTTGAAATGATTTATTTGTGTCTTTTAATGTAGGGACCAAATTTATTATTTTATTTAGTTCTTATCATTTTAAATACAATTAGTTTATTGGTACATACCTATACGTATCACCTATTTGCAAATGCTCATTCAAAGTTTCATTATCAGTTTTTATCAACCAATTTGTCTTGCAGTCTGTTAGTTTATTACACTTAATAATGGCCTTAATAAAAGCCTTTCAACGATTAAAAAAGACAAAATACCTAAAACTATTGTTTGCTTTGTTGACAATAGGATTATTCATCGAGAGACTCGCCAACCTAAAAATGCAAGGTCATTCTGTTTTTCTGTTTCCACCCAGGAACCCTAAATGTTTTCTGGACTCTAAGAAACCCTCGCGTGAAAGTCCCGTTAAAAGCTATTTCGTTTTCTAATATAGGTATAGTTTAATGTTGGAAAATAGGAAGACAGTAAGAAATTTTCGCAGACGAATAGACAGTAAATTATTTATGCACCTTCATATGTATAGACGATGGCTTGTAATAATAATTTGATATATTTATAATCCGTACCACAATTGGAATAAAATAGGCACTAAATCAAATACATTTAACACTAATAGCACATTTTCTCGCGATAGCCAAAGCTGATACCGCGGCGCCCCCACGCGGCCGGAAGTGAAAGCTCCGTCATCTAGTTGCTTTCTCTGCTATCTGCACATCGGTATACTATGACACCAGTTCTGAACAAAATGCACTTTTTAGAACATCAGCTTCTAAAATTGTAAGATCCGAGTTATAAATTTAAAGCTATTGAATTATGTGAAAGGAATACAAATAAGTATACGACTGGGCAAAAGTAGTAAAGCAGGCCTCCGACCAGATAAACTGATAACCCTCAGTTCATAAGTCCCGCGGTACTTATAACTGCTGAATGTAGACGGTTTAAGTCAGTCGGAGTGACGCAAATAAAGGGAATCCTGTGTCCAGCGGACTGTGAAAGGCTGATAGATAGAATATAAATTCTCCGTGAGATATGTACGAAGCTACATAGGTATGGGTGACTGCAATTTTTGTCTCTGTTTGCTGCGCTTTTTATGTCCTTCTGCTGGGCATAATTCGTCCCTTATAAATTAGGCTTTAAGCATACTCTAAGCTACTTCAAAACGAGCATGTGGACGAATGTACGGGTTAATGTCCAACTAGTATCAGGTGTCCTCATCGTACATACGGTATCCGATAGTTATAATAACCGAGCCCAAAAGTTTAAAATTTCCTTTGAAATATATCCACTATCGGTAATCTCCGTCATCATCTGCCTTCTGATTACTCAAACTTGCTTAATTTTGTGGATTATTTGTGATCTGCGGAAACCACGGGGAATTCCACTCGTTATTAATATGACTGAAATGATGATTTGATAAATGATTTAAATACAGTTAAAAAAAATATACCTATTATATTTTACAACATACATATGTATATCTTGTTCATAAATTATCTGATTCAGTTAAAAACTTCACAATTTCTTTTCAATTCGTCGTTCGTTAACGTTATTCGTTAATTAAAAATGACGTAATATTTTAGAAGAAAGATCAATTCCTTACTTTGTAATGGAAATTAATTATAGAACTTAATAGTTTCAAAAATGATTCCTAATAAAAGTTACAAAAATATTTCATAATTTAAATTTTAGTCCAAAATAAGTTACTTGGAATATCGAATAAACTTATTGTTAATATTATTATTAATTCATATTTTGAGTCGATCTAAATGACAAATAAGTTCTAAGTAAGTTCAGTTCTAATGAAATTTACTCTCTGTGAAAAAAAAGTGAACTAAAAAAAACTTATTCAAGTATTTTAGCGCTATAGTTATAAAACTTTGTTTTATGTCTTTTTTATCGAATACTAATAACGAAACAGCATGAAACCCACCAGCATAAAATGTTAAGGCGATCACTTAACTCTTACACAGTTTAGGGTCACAAATGCGTCGCAACTTAACAACGCCTTACACAACTTTATCCGAGTATTTATTTGCACGGAAACTACAGAAGTCTACGGAAGTACAAAAGATATAATAAGTATATTCGGACTTGACTCTAATGACTCTAAACGTGAATATATAAAATCATTAAACAAAAAATGATAATATAATTTCTTCGTAGGCTAAAAATTTGCAGAGCGTCTCTACATTTAATGTAGAGTTATTTTGAGTATAACTTAAAACACATTAAAAACTACGCAAAACCGTTATCTCTACAACGCATTAGTACCGAATTACGGTCGTCAAAAAACAAAACTTTTTACACCCCTATTTGAACTCACCGCCTGCACCACTTGACAGTCTCCCTGGGGAGAGAAACGGGATAAAACGTCTCCAGAAGCGGGAAGCTTTTAGTTTTTTCACTAGACTACAAGTGGTTTTTTCTCGTAACCACGTTAGCTAAACTAAATGATTAACTATTAGTGCAACCATCGTCGTGTCACGGTAGTCACCATGTAGGTCTGACCCACGGAGACTTCCACGTTCAGTCCCCGGCTAGACATATATGCATATGCAGAAGAGTTAAAAGTTGCGATTGTGGTGTAAAAGAAATAATAATAGAACACTTCGTTGAGGTATATTTACTCGTTAGGAGTAACACATGAATTTTTTGTTTGATCTCAGTGACATGTGAGTACTCCTGTAGGCTTATACGAATTACACACATTTTATTTCATTGTATTAGGCCCATCCGTGGTTGCCGTAAAGTATTATTTGTTACTAGCTGTTTTCCGCCGCTTCGCCCGTTAGGGTCATGTGTCCATGATAAAATGTAACCTATGTGTTAATGCAAGCTGTAAACTATTACTGTATCAAATTAAAACTAAATTGATAAGTGGTTTTTTGCGTGAATATCAAACAAACTTACATACATGCTAACTTTCACTTTCATAAATTTAGTAAGATTGTCCATGAATGGCAGTAGCTATTTACTCCTTCAAAACATTACCCTCCTTCTGACGCAGTTGGGTTCAAACGATTTTACCTACTAGTTTATTGTTGAATGACGAAGGTAAATTTCTGTACATTCGTCAAGTATTCCTACAACACGAGGAATTAAAGGTGAAATAGTGACTGTCTTACACCTGAAAAACCACAACGATGTCACACGGAATTCCAAGGTCTGTAATAAGCGCGATAAATTAAATTTCTTTATGTTGACCACAAAAGAAAAGTAAATATTTTTTTAATGAATAATACATTTTTAAGCAGTGTTATTTTATTAGTGTATGCCTTACATAGATCCAATTTTTTATAGTACGTCTACGCCCATAGAGTATTAGAATTTAATTATTATATCTTTTTACTTTGACAGAAAACATCATGAGGAAACCTATGTGATTTTTCTAAGACAGGCCTCCAATAGACCTCTATTGTTAAAAGTTAAACCCGCCTTATAACCGCCTAACATAATGTAAGCCAAAATGACAATATTTCTAGGGGATTCTTGCTTTTATAATATGTTATACTCATATGTCACAGCCGCAATTTTGGACTATATTTCTCTTGAAATTAGTCATGCACTCAAATATTGTTATAGCTAATTTAATTAAAATAGGTCAGTTTGACCAACATCATTATGCAATAAATAGTTACATTTCATATTTAATTATCTACCTCTATAGTCGTGTGGGAACGAACGAATACACAGCCCTTTGTGTTAAAACCTCCTGAATTACCATTTAGTCTTATTCTCAGATCATCCAGGAAATATGTAGTGGCGCTCATCTAAGTAATACGCCAAGGTAAAGTACTCATCACTATGAATAGGAAACAAAGTAGAGTGTAACCTGACGCATATTTCTAGGCTTTTCCTATAAAACCCAATTCCTAGTAATGTGCTTATAACGGAGAACTTATATGGACCACCGTGTCAAGGTCATGCGATGTCACTGTGACCTCGCGTCATGACGCCATTCGCGTGTTTCGCGTAACATATGAGATTTTGCAAAACAAGACCCTTAAATGCATAGTGATAATGTGTTTACTGGAATTTGGTCCGATTTCAACGGGAAGTATCCTTATAGGCTCGGGGAAAGTATGATCACATTTACTATGACTATATTTGGCCCATAAGTTTAATGGACACGATTTTCACCAAAACGAATTGTCAGGTTTGACAAAAATCTTAGGGCGTTTACTATACTTGCAGACATCTCTAGGTCTCCTTTTTTGACATTGGTTAGTACGATTGATCTGGTATAACGGAAGTGGTATAACAGAGACAGGAGGCGTCATTTAGTTCTTACAAGACTGCTGTGGCTGACTTTATGTCCAATTCTAGTCCTACTTGAAATTGATTATAGGTTCCATGGGCAGTTCCCTTAGTATGAGATTATCTTGTTTCTTCAATACAAGGATTGTTTATGTTTTTGCCTATAAATTGTAATGGACACTCCCCGTTTTTGTTTTCTTTTTCGGCCATACTGTTTTGTTTTAAGGGAACAAAATAAACTCGTCCTAAGGGCAGACTACTCATCCATTTAACATAAATGGAATGCATGGTCTAGGCCAAAGACTATTGCCTCATAATTACATAAAAAATCCATGAAAAATACTTAAAAATAGTCTCAAAAATATTTATTAATCCACCACCCAACCACCCAAGTGCCTAATTGTGGGATAATAAGGTTTATAAAAAGCTAAACATGAGCGGAAAACACCTAAATTAATGCCACAAAAACGCAAAATAACATCCTTCATATTTCTATCATCTTAGGATTCATTAAAGCAATTCTCACATCCTTTGAGGAAATATACTTTTCGTGTTTTAACAACAATAACATTACGACTTATACGGATTACCGGTTTTCCTGTTTTCGAATGCACTTATTAATATAGTGAGTTATTCTTATCAGTACAGTTATTGTTTTAATAGAATTTATCGCTTGCAATGACGGTGATGGAAGATATCTTAAGAATTACATGTGTGTAAAATTTACCAATTTCCAAAAAGCTGATGCGGTGAACTATAGCCTATCCTCTTCTCATTTTAAAGGTAGCCCAATAATTGCAATGGGACGGAAATGAATTTATAGATATAATAAGATACATTAACAGTAAAGAGGTGTTTTAAAAAGAAGAATGTGTTTGTACAGTCTGTTAAGGTCCTATAAGATGTAAGTTGGTACGCTTCAAAATTTAAAATGATGATAATTAAGATCATCCATCCTTTAAGGGGAGATGTTTTTTTAGGAATATTTTTGGATGGTTTTTTATTTTGTTTACTTTTTCTATATTTTTTTAGAAATAATAAATATTTTATACATATTTTGTAAATAGTAAATAATAAATATTTCAGGGTTAATGCAATTGAGCTGTACTAACAATTTACCGCTAAAAATAGGGGAGGGAAGCCTGATTCTGTATACTTTTTGGTAAATGTGTAAAAAAATATTAAGCGTAACCGTACTTAAAGAAAAAGTGTACATTCTGTACGATGTAACCGTTTAATGAATTAGACAGAAATTACATTATAAACAAAATTAGGTATATGCGACAACTTACTAGCTTCTTAATAGGTCTTAACCAAGTACATATACTCTTTATGTCGCATACTTGAAATAGTTTTATTTGTAAAGTCTCTTTAAAATTAGTATTAAAAATTAATTACGTATTTAAGGATATTTTATTCTTGAATAATATAGTCATAATTCATACCGCTAACTCACGGTATCGGTCTGACACGCAGTGGATTCCGGGTTCTATTCCCGGCCAAAAAATCTGAATAACGAATTTAGATTTCTGTTCCGGGTCTAGCTATTTGTGTATTCGTCTTTATGTGTATTTAACACCCACAATACAGAAAAATCCTATGGTAATTAAAAAGCGTCAAAATCATAATAATGCGTTAAATAAGCACGGGAGCTCACCAAAACAAACAGTATTTGACGTCAAAGTGTATATCATGAATGGCCTCTACCTTGTGAGATGCAGGCGTTTTCCTCATACTGGTGGTACTTTAGCAACGTGTGTCAATATATGAGGTTAGAAATATTTCGCACTCATCTATATAATTCCTGAATACAGGGTTTATAACCAAAAACATATTACGTTTTCCTTGTTCATGTTACATAAAATAATATTCAAATTTTTAACGTCGTCCTCCCAAAAGGGTTTGAGGTTCTAATCCCAAGCTGGCACATCTCGTTATATTTATAATTTATTTTAATGGTTAAGGAAAATATCGTGAGCACGTATACGCCTGAGAGTTCTGTAAAAAAATCTTAAATGTGTGTATATTCTACCAATTCGCAAAAGCAACGTAAATAAATTAAAATATGAAATTTCAATTATCCTTTTTTGATAGAGAACTGCATTTAATTCCCCAGTAATGCCTCATTTGGTGTTGTTTTTTACAATCCAGTTGTTTGGCTGTTTCATTCAATTTTATTCTGATAGTAGTTGACGCATAGTATTTTTAGTTCCTCCCAATAACAAACATAAACATGAATGGTGTGTACATTACATCATTTTCCTTAAATTGTGGTATTGTCTTACGTGGCATCGTGTCCACCAGTATTACCCCGTGGTGCTACACGTGCGTGGTGCTGAATATAAGATGTCTGCCGCTACTTACGCGCAAATCTATAACGAATTTTTAAAGAAATTTTCATTTTTCATTTTATTTTTTGGATTGATTATCCAAAAAACATTGAAACAGATATATCATTAGAACTTTACTCGGATTTTTGACCCGTAACTATCGGAAAAACTAATATATTACCCAGGATAAGGAAGAAATCTTGGAGACCCCCCGTGACAAGATTTAATAAGAGGACATCCGTCC
Organism: Cecropterus lyciades; assembly: GCA_002930495.1. Taxonomy (NCBI): domain Eukaryota; kingdom Metazoa; phylum Arthropoda; class Insecta; order Lepidoptera; family Hesperiidae; genus Cecropterus; species Cecropterus lyciades. The sequence continues at coordinate 482,488 of MOOZ01000736.1, read as the reverse complement.
TACGGTTCCACATGAGGCAGTTTTAAAGCCACTCCAATGCCAATAAATGTGCTAAATACTAATTTTCATATTATTTATAGGATTAGGCAGATTTTGTAATAAACTTACAGCCCCTGTTTTCCATAATTTCTTTTTCATAAAGTACTACAGTGCACAAATTTCATGGTTTTGCTTTCAATAGTTAGTGACTGAGTATCCTTTTTCTTTTATATAAATAGTTAATAGAACAGAGTGTTCGTTACAAATAAAAAGATTTGAATAGTATATTTCCTAAGAATATGATAAATATTATAATGTTTGTTGAGTCTTCATATTGTTACTTTGCGATGCAGTATGAATCATTGTAAATCTAGGTACTTTACATATGAACAAGCGAAGATGAAGGATTTTGGATCACTAGTTAAAAAACTTTGTAGTGGGTTCTGTATCTGCCACTAATATTTTAATACATTCAACGCCAATATGATATTCACGAATGCTTCTCCGATGCCGACGTATTGTTTACTAAGCACTTTGACCGCGCCTGGCGTGTTGCTGGCACCGTGGTAAACTCTACAAGAACACGCGGAGCGTGTTAAGGTTGTTTAAACGCTTCAAGGTAGAAATATATTAAATATTTTCGAGTAATTTCTCGCAGTGCGGCTCTATACCTATACGTCATTTTTATATTTTGGTATTAAATGAATCCAATTAATAGCGTTTGATATAATTAAATTTGTAAATATTTTTTATTTCAAATAAAAGCTGTAAAAGTCCTTCTTTTGAAACCGTCATCAAACACAATTAAACATTAAGTTGGTCTCATATCGAATTGTAAGAATGAAAGCGACCAAACTCTTAGTTTGGGAAATATGTATTAAATACTTGCAACTTCTTCTAGTCTATCGGCTAGTGACTTAAAAAGTGACGAAGTATGAATACTTGAAACAAATGCTCAAAATCGCACACTTTGAGCAACTCACAGACCAAATGTGGAAATATCAAAATTGTGTTCGCATTTTCCAGATTTTTTTAAAGTTGCGCGCTTACTGTAGGGGCATCAAGAAATTCACTTTTTTAGGACCTAGACGATAGACTATATAATGAGAAGTAGTTTCTCTTCAAAATCTTCAAATAGAAAGTCATTAAATATGCACACGGATAAGGCATGTTTATTTACATTTATTATTGTTGCATGGCGCAGCCCACATGTCGAGCGATTTTTAAAATTATAAATAATGAACCAAGAAATTCTAACAAATTATTATAAACTGGATCAGAATGCAACAAGTAGCTGCATGTAACCACAGACATGTCATCAGTCCTCACGACTCATTTTTAACTGGACTACATGTGCCCCGAGGTTGTACCCGCGTTTGAAAAATTAAACAAAACATTTAATGGTATAACCATTGATAAATAGATGTATTTTAATAAAATAGAAAACTGCACGATACCTTAATGTAAGCATAATTATCAACACAATCTTTAAGTAAAATTAGTTTTTGTTTTGTCTATTTTTAATATCGCAAACACAAAAACTGACAGACGAAAAATTAAAAAATTGTAGAAATTTGTATATATAATTGTATAAAATTATTTAGTTTTATTTGTCTGTGTGTTTAACATCACAAAACACGCAGACAAATAGATGAAATAAAAACCTAAAAACATTATAAAAAATTGTATTGTGATTAATTTTGTCCTTAAAGCTATCTCTTTTATAAATATGTGCAATGGACAGACACGTGGTACTTTCATTATATGTATGTTTCTCATTTCTTGAAAGGAAGATGACCACAGACATAACCTACTTTTAATAACTCGTAACATTATTCCTCGTTCAATTACATTATTTATAGATTGACCTGTATATATTCTAGGAAACTCTACATGTTTCAAGAATCTATATTGTTAATAAATACGTAAACACAAATTACTACCTCATGTGGTGTTTGTGGGTCAAGGTGCCAGAGACATATACAAACCCTTAGATCCTTTACAGGATTTTGGACGTCAATAGTCTACCACCACCTCTCAAGGTGTTCCGTTATGGAGAAACAGCGACTAAAAAAACTCTATAACACACCAACTTAAAGAAACTTATTCTGTGGGCTTAGCATGATGCCACAGGGTAAGTAAAGAGGGCCGAGACCCTCTTTACTGCTATACGAGTTCGTCACCATCGCGATCCCTGGATATTTCTTGTATGTTATTGACTCAAAGTTCCTGAAGATCCATCTCTTACTTACTTACTTAACCTATTTTTTTTTTTTCATTTTTCATCCATCTTTTCATTTTTTATACTGGAACATTAGAATCTTTAGATAACACAATTTTATAGGAAAAAATTGACTCCTTGAATTATTTGTTTTCTCACCGATCTTTAACTTTATTTCTAGTTATTTATCTTTTCTAGTATCTTTGAAGTCATACAAACATTCATACTGTAAATTTGTCCTGATTGAAAATGAATGCTTATTAGATTTCCCCTTGGGAATTTCCTGACATCGAACCAAAGACCCGATACAATATTGTAGATATGTCATGCGAAATTTTATTTGATATCGATATAATCGATTGATACCTAAGCTTTTTTTAACTACAAAATCTTTATCAAATACATACCGTTCCATTTTTTTTAGACTTGGTACCTACTGGTTGGAAAGTGACAAAAACTCATCTTTGTCAAATGTGTAATATTTGTACTTATATTTTAAATGTTAATTTTCTATTATATTATATTAAATTGTATTTTATTTTTATTTATAATTAATCGTATGCCCGTCTGTGGAATATGGAGGATTACGAAATCTTTGTTGTACCCATATTCCACGATAATAAATTGATATAAAATTGACTTTTTTACTTCTGTTGTATATTCTGCTAAAAAAACTGGTTTACACATTTTTTGTTATTAAGAATTTACGTAACTCAATTGATAACAATATTTTCTTCAAAAATGACCTTATAACAAGCGTTAAATGTTTAGATTTAATTAAAAAACGAGTACGCAGTCCACCTCATTGTAAGTGGTTAATGCTACCATGAACATCTGTAACAAACTCATATAGAACAGGTATTCTACCTGAAGTCATAGATGCGTTGCCACTTCTGAAGACTAAGATTGTCGTTTAATTAGTCATAGTTAGTAAAATATACGTAATTCAGGAGCGACGCAATATAAATAATGATAATTATTAGCTAAACAATTACAAAAATCTAGGCCGATAGTAAACCGCCACAGCACCACTATTATACCGTTTTTTTATAATCAATGATTAATCTCCAAACCGGATTTGTGTTATAAAATTCCCATAAGGCAATCAAATATCATTTTGCAATGATTTGACAAGGTAAAACCAACAAAATTAGAAGTATGGAATTACGAATATTAGCAAATATTACTGAATAAATATAGGGTGACATAACGTTTGAAATTTGTTAAATGGTACTTCGAAGGACGAAGCCAGAAGTGAGAGGAGGGG
>MOOZ01000736.1:440128-466007 GCA_002930495.1 Cecropterus lyciades | reverse complement strand
CCTGTAAAGATTTCAGGTAAGTATATTATAGACTATTAAATCATTTTCTTTCATATAATAAACATAAAATCGCGTTGTACATAGTTCCTGAAAAAAATCTCCCAACAGAACTCGTTTATAAAAGCCTAACCTTACCTTACCTTAACCTTAAGTTATAGATGCTGTAGGCTATTATTATATGATAGTGCAATGGGTAGTCCAAATTATATCGGTCAACTTTCTCGTATATCGATAATGTCGATATTCATAGCACCTGCACAGTCGTGATTTATGTTACATAGTATCGATATACTGACTTATTTCTCTGCAAGTCTATAACGTTACACGTAGGTATGCATGCATGCATGCGCACGAAGCGGTGCAACATTGCACCGTGCAGTGTCAGGGGCGATCCGGCGCACGGCGCTAGTCTGCTGATGTAACTTTGTAAATAATATGCGTTATACCAGTTTTATGTATTTTTAATAAATGTAGGATATGTAATAGACATTGTTAAAATTGGCAATATCATACACTTTTGTTTCAACATTATTGTTTAGGGCAGATATATGTAGGTGTGGAAGTGGAACCACCGGAGTTGAAACGCACAGGGCACTATCAATAATATCCTACAAATAATATTAATTAATTGCGGTTTATATAAAAATATATTGTTATTGGTAACTTTGATATTTGGTATAAACGGCTTTTTCTATTTTATAAAATAAAAAAAAAACAGTTTCCTATTCTACATATAAGATCATAGTGTAGTCATATATTTATGAAAAATAGATAATTAATGATAGAGATCGAATAGGTCTAAAATTAGTGGTTGATGTTTTTCAGTTATCTGTTTGATTTACACACTCGCACCCGGGAATGTAGGTCATACGTAGGTTGCTGTTTTCCGTTAATTATGCCTACATTCATGTTGGCGCTGTTTATTACGAATTTAGCTTCAGTATATACAAATTTGAATAATTTTATTTATTAGTTGCTACACTACAGGTCTACTACAGGTCCTCTTCATGACATAAGTCTAAGAATGCTGGTAGAACTCTTTGTGGATCGATTCTAGAAGAAATCACCACTACACCTAATAACAGCTGTGTTATGCAATGCTGTCTTCTGGTGTGAAGGGTGTAGTAAGGGAGACATATTTATCCGAAGCATCCCAACTCAGTACTCAGGACTAGCAACGCATGTGACCAACCTCAGCTAAGACTCTGATCTTATCTGGGGTTTATTAGAGATGTCAATAGGTAGTAGTAGCCACTTAGCATGAGGCAGACTGCATGCTCGTTTGCTGCTTCAATAATGTAAAAAATAAATCCCTACTTCCAAGAGACCCAAGATATTTGCAGGTGGTAGAACTCTTTGGTTCGACTCCGGAAGCGTCACCGCCACACCTATTTCTACCTGAAAAGAGCAGAGTTATGCGCTGCTGTGTTCTGGTCTGAAGGGAGTGAAGGAAGACATACTTTTCCAAGGCATTCCATCTTAGTCCTCAGGGCTAGCAACGCATCTCTGGCTAACCTTAGGTGAGACTATGATCTTACCTAGGGTCGATTACAGATATCCATGGGCAGCAGTGGCCGCTTACCATCAGGTGGGCTGCAGGCTCGTTTGCTATTTCTATTTTTTAAAAATAGACCCTTAACACAAGAGCTCATACCTAGTATCTCAACAAAATAAACAAACAGCTAGACAATTTAGTGTGTTTATTAGCACAATATCAATAAACCGGACGTACTGCTTACACCGGCTCGTTGCGACACCAACCTTGGACCACCACATACGAGCGACTAGAATTTATTAACCGTTTATTAACAGAACAGTTACCTCGGTTGCGAATGTGTTTTACATTCTAGAAGTGGCAAATGGTCGAAATCGATTAAACATACGCTTTTGTAAAGGTAGAGTCCGTGGTTCAATTCTAGAGGCACCAGCGCTATACTTATTTCAGCTTAATAATAGCAGTGTTAAGTGCTGCAGTGTTTTGGTTTGAAGGTGGTAAGGGTGATAACTTATCCGAGGCCTTCCAACTTAGCCCTCAAAAGTAGAAAAGTAGGAGCCCTTGGGTAAGACTCTGATCTTATCAGGGCTTAATTACAAATGTCCATGGGAGGTAGTGACCACTTACCTTCAGATGGCCTATATGCTGGTTTGCTACTTTCATAAAAGCAAGTGTTACATGTTCCTGTTCACTCTCACCGAAACGCAAAAACTATTTACCCTAGAAATATATGTGGCAATAGCTTTATCCCGTTTGAACCATACTCGTTCTATCATCTTACAGTGATGAACTAAGAAGGAAAAGATAGTTATTGTAAACGATCCATCTCAGATTCTGAGATCCTAAGAATTGAACTGATTGGCTACCTCAACGGTAGCAAGAGGTGTTGCTCATTAGCGGACATCAGATGGTACTCCAATCTCACCTGGCGTGTCGCTCGCTGTCGCCCATGGACATCTGTAAATGTCCATGGGCGACAGTGGCCAATAACAAGTGGAATGTATGGTCGTTTGTTACTTCAATTTAAAAATATTTCAATAGTCAAAATTGACTACTTCGGCTTTATTTGCTACGTAATGCCGTAAAAACCCGGATTATAACGCAATCATAAAGGTTGCAGGGTCCATTTAACTTCAGATAAACTGTTTGCAATTATAATTTATAATATCTACACTTGATAGTAATTGCTTCATCGTTTTGGACGTAACTTTCGTATAGTAATATGGGTGTAATGCAAAAAAACAACACCCACGTATTAACGCTATCATCTGGTGCGCTCTTGTTTTACAAAGTTATGTAACTCATAGAAATATGTGATCACTTGCTTAAACGGTAAAGGAAAAAGAACTCTTGTGTAAAACTAAATTCATGCAAAAACACTAGTCGGATTTTTCTGAAATTTGGCACACAGAATTTATGACCTCGATTAACACATGTGATACTCATTACCGTTGTAGATGTGGGAATAACCTAGTGTTATATAAAAATATAAAACTCAGAGCTATACGAGAGAAACCGGGTGCATTGTTTATACAAAGCACGCACCTCAATTCAGATAACAAGCAGGATATATGAATGCTAAGAGCCGGCCCGCTTGCGACACAGACCTTGGACCACCACACATGACAACGAATGTTGTTCTATGTATTACTTGAATTTATTGCACACTTCCAATTATAATTTGCTTGATACATTCAATATATTAGCGATTAATAAATCAGATAATATTCTTGTAAGTAGAGTAGCTATCGAGAAGGCTACGTAATCGTAATTCGGTTTTTGGGGATTCAAATTAACCGCAAAGGTTACCTCTGTTCGGTTTCAGGTCTTCCGACAACTCGATTTAAACATGAGGTTTCAATAGGTTTGTTTTTTACTCCCTTTAACATAAAATACTACAATATTTTACTGCTGTTCAAGTAGGTACCAGTAGTACTAGTCAGATATAAGTACGACAGTCGTTCCATTCAGAGTCAAACTACGAAGAGTTCTACCTCCTTTAAATATCTGCAGTAGTCATACACAAAAAGTAGTCGGTACAAAGAAATACGACTTGTTCTTAAACAGAATGACGGTGTACAAAATCAAAAAGATTTTGACTACTTAATTAAGATTAAGCAATCAGAATTCATAATTTACCGCTTATGAGTAATCCTGTTAACAAAAAAATGCTTTAACTGGTCAGCGATTTAAATTTTTTTAAATACTTGTTGCTATTTTTTCGTTTTTAACCACAATAATACATACCTGTGCGTTATATATATCGATCCATAGATAGATCCTGGATCGAAACCCGTTCTAGGGCGAATGGGATTAGTAAGGCGTAGTGGGATAGCCTATATTCCTGCATTATGACATTGATTTAATTTTAAACGTTTATATCACATTTTAATGAAGCAATTTAAAACATGTTTCATATAAAACGAGTGACGCATAAAATTCCGTATTACAAAAGACACGAACTAAAATGCTAATTAACAAGAATATTTTTTTCTTTAAAGATATTGTATATTGAGTACTTTGAATACGTTCATAAATAATATTGTTTAATCCTAGAGTTATTAGCTAATTTAAGATATCTTATTTTAAAGCTCATTTAACCAAATCGTATATTCTTTTACTAATATTGCGTCTACAAATTGTATAATGTAACGCATTGATCCATGCAATATTTTAACTATACTTATATAATTACCTGTACTTATAATAATAAGTATTAAAAACAATAGTTTTTAATATAGGGCTTCTTTGTTTTTTTTTATATTAATCATATTTTTTATAAAATATAATATCATATACCACGTATAGATAATTTTAAATTGAATCATGACTAAATAGTAATCCATACAATCAAACGATATGTCCATATTATCACAATGATAATCCCATCTGCTCCATAGCGTTCCATACGATCCACAGATACGTGGTTATCGTGGATCGTGGTAGGTGCAGAGTGGTTCACCTCAGCAAAGTGGGACAGGACATCAGCTCATGCTCACATGTTATGTAACCGAGTGCGTGCGATTTCGCCAACTAGCAAGGTTCACGGTTTTCGCCGTACATTTTATTTATTTATTATTTTATTCGCCATTTTATTTATTTAACTCGGTAAATATTCAAGAAATGTCAAATGCCTAAGTGTACATCTTTGAGATCGCAGAAAAACTGACTTTCAGCTAAAAAGCGTGGAATTCCTAAATCCTATTTAGTTGTATCTAAACTATAATGACCATTAAAAATGCTAATTAGTAGAAAAAACCTATTTCAACGAACCCAACCTCCAAACGCGGCAAATCATTTTTTTATACAATACACCGATTAGACTTAAAAGGAGCTCGATCGTGTCACAGTCTCCAACTGATCGCACTTAGTTCAACACCATTGCACTTGCCATGAAAACATGCAAAAAATGACCTTAAGATATCGCAATACGACTTAGAGTAACTGCATCTATGTGGTTATAGCGCCAAGTTTTATTTGCAATTGAAAAATAGTGTGTCAAACAGAAACAGCTCTTATGACTCTATGGTAGAGTTGGTAGAGATGGTAGAGTTTAGCACTCGACGGCATTGCTAACGTAACTGGGGCGAGCGCCTTGAGAGTCGCATTTACATGACGCGGCCTCGTAGGGTCGTCGATCTCTGTCCTCAGTTGCACGAGTGCGAATGCGGTTTCCTTCCTTCCCATCGTGATAATCTATGACTGGAAACCCTGTAGAAATGAATTATTATTACCTTTCTATACGTTGCATTTGGTTTGATTGTTGCTTGAAGTTTACGCTCTGTACATATTTTAACTGATAACTCAGAAGTGGTCTATATTACGAATATGTAGAGTCGCTTGTGACGGTAATGTTTTTCTAGCTTTTGCTGCGAGATTTGTTTTTGTTGTTTGGTTTAGAAGTACGCGATGAAGTGTAGTAGGTTGAGTGGTTAAACATACAATAAGACTAGGTATTGACTGGTACTCTATTTCGGGTTACTTGCAAATTGCTATTAGCTACATGATCATTATATACGTTATAATACTTAAATATTAGGTAAATAGTATCTTAGACGAAATTCATTCAGAAATAAATGTTTCAGTTTCATTATAAAGATTTAAAAGTAGTTAAAATATCAAAATAATTCTCCAAAAATTCTGACTAATTATGATCCAATCCAAAATTTTCACATCTATTACAATAGTCTCCTCTCTGCATATCATCTAAAAATAAAAAGAATATATTTTAATTTTTAACTGATGAATTGAACCATGCCACGTTATGAGATCAACGAACCAAATTAAAAAATTAAAATTTAAAGCTAAAATAATATAAAAACATAGCCCACTTTTAAAATGCAATAACTTGAAAGCTTGCATGGAAACATTGATATTTACATATAAAGTTTCATTTAATTTTATGGACAAGGGCGCTTAGTGCAGGTAAATGCACCCTGTCAGTTCCCTGACGTCAAACATAAACTTATCAGATCAGGTTCTGAGCATAAAGCGATGATGTGATACGGTCACGATAGGTCGAAATGGTTTCTATGTTATAATGTTAGAAATGAGTGCAGGGTACTGACGTCATGCCAGGGTAGTGGCAGACAAGTAGGGCAGCGTTATTGTCAAGTGGAATTAGATTGCTTTGCCGTTCAAGGTTTTTCATACATCGGTAAAGTGGACACATATGAGCTATATTTATAGCATTTACTTATGAAAACTGATAGCATTATAATATTAATTTGAAGTCCAGGTTCGATTTCTAGATACCAGATTGCCTAAAGTACATATTAAAAATGAGAATGACATAGCTACGTACTAAAATACACTTTAAGTCAGCTCTTCATGCACACGCAAAAATCGCAAAAGCATTCAGACCTGAAATTGGAATCAAAATTAAACATTTCCACAAATATTTGCATGACCCACCCGACCTGGAACCTGGGACATGTGGATTCTTCCAACCCACACTTGTATGTGCAGTATCATATATTTATTTTGCAGATGGTAGAGCTAATATGGTACAATCCTGGCGTATGGTACCATCCGACGGTGGTACTGCCGTTATACCTTTTTCGGTGGAAAGATATGGTTGCCGGCCCTCTTACATAGAAGATGACCATCTCAGTCCTCGTAAATATCAACGTATATGTGATTGACTTCTAATAGAACCCGTACTCCATATAATATTAGTTACAGATCCATGGGAGGTTTTGGTATTTTCTTTTTATGAAACTACTACCTTATTCACGCGATTCCACGCTTTGGTCACGTTAACCACTTTAATGGGTATACTATGAGTTAATCCAGGTCATAAACTCTCTGCATGTCAAATTTCAGCGAAATCCGTCCAGTAATTTTTGCGTACAAGAGTAACAAACTCACACACGTACTTCCTCGCTAACTTTCGCATTTATAATACGAGTAAGATAGTATCAATGGATAATTGATACCATCTGAAAGTAGATGTTTGATGTTGTCTTTAAACATATTTGTAATCTTCCAAAGTAATTTCAATTGGAGTTCTACTTGAAGTCAATAACAGTTGCATCGCTGCTATAAGGAATCAGCTCGAACGCCTTATGTGAGTACCTGATATATGCCGATACTGTAACTAGAATACAAAAACGCTTAACACTGTTTATATAAAATCACCTGCCTCAAACATAATGAAAAAAAAACGAAAAAACGACCTTGCAAGAATGTCTTTTGAATTATCACATTTGAATGAATAATTTACAAGAGAACAGTTTTATTATAACGTAGGAGCAGTCCTTGCTAGACTCCGCCCACAGCCTGTCCTGAAAACATTGTTTAACGGACGCGTCTGGTTTCCATGGCAACCAGCCCCCTGGAGGCTAAAGCTAGCCTAGGCTCACCTAGTTTGCTACACTACGCAAAACACTACAACCTTCTAGATATAGCTAAGCAATTTTTACTCTTATTACAATTAACGTAGAGGCAATAATGCCGTACATAATTTTGGGTTTTTTTTGGGAATAGTTACAACTTTGTAAAGAACTAATGTACAAATAGAGCCGTCGAAAACAATCGTCTGGTTTTTAATGGCGGCGTAATGGACCGGTTTACTTTATCGAGTAAACTGAAACATTGGAGAGCCAATTAAACGAAAGCTGCGTGTTTTTTCCAAAGATAAATTTGTGAACGCAACATGTGGGTACGCACTATCGGTTGGTGCTTATATAAATTCATATGAAATATTTATAACATATTCTTCTGATCTCTTTATGAGCTTAAGTTAATGAGCAATCCGATGGTAAGTGCTAACTGCCGTGGTTATATGTAACGGACAGGATGGAACCAATTCGATTCTACTTGAGGCCGATCACAGATGCTTAGCCACTCCTGAAGACTAAGATAGTCGCCCCAAACGTCGCAAGTGAACTGGCATCCATGACAAAATTTATCTTTTACTGTCATTTTATTTTAATATGGCGTTATTAGTACGTAATATTTATTTCGAAGAAAGTTCTTTAGCTATTTAATTATTATGAAAAATATTATAACTTTACAGTCTAGTCCCAGAGTTATTAGTTTAAACCGAAAATAATTTATGTCTGTTGAAGCGATCGTTATCAAAAGGTTCCTAGAAGCCCTATAGGACCCCGATCAATACAAGCTTCGAGCAAATCGCTAATTGCGTCTAGAATGCCTATAAATTAGTAATTTTCATAACTATATACAGTGAAACTAGTGAAGTTAGAGGCACGATGTACTATGTGTTACGGCTTTATATGGCATATAGTGTAGAGGCTGGCTACTTAAGGTATCTATGTCTTCAAGTCTTCAAGTCCCCAAGAGTTTCAGATTTATGTGAACCGTGCCACTGATCAAGGTCTTGTTACTGCCCTGACACGCAGTGCGTCCTAAGTTCAATCCCTGTACAAGCAAAGATTTCAAAATATACTTTACTTGTATGGGTGGTCAATTCGTTTTTACATGCGTTCAAGGCGTACGCAGGACGAGTATTTTTTTCGAATTATAAATACAGAAGAGCATTTATTTGATGTCATAACAATTGTTTGTGGCCTGTTCTGATTTATGAAAAAGAGATTGGATGAAATAAGGAACTGCACTCTTAGACTCAGATAGTTTCTCCGAACGGTTCATGTACTAATACGTTCTGTGCCCTTAGTACGAATTTTTAACATTTCCTCAAGAGAATTACCGTTTACGTTTCAAACTCATGTTTTGTACGGGAGTATTTGATGAATTACAGTGAAACGGCGATCATTTTGAGGAAATGTAAAAAACTTTCTTTAGAAGCAGTACTGAGCAAACTCTGGCAGCACCAACACAACCGTGAATAGGATTCATCAGCAAAGCGTGTGAAAGATGTAGTAATGAGAATCTCATTCAAATCCAGATGCTATTTTGACACAAAAGCCTATATTTGGATCACGTAACGATCCTCGGTACTTAAGAGCAAAAACGGGCAGTTAATGGAATTCCACGAATCACCGCTAACCTTCTAATCCTAGTTTAGCTAATGGTGACTGACCACTCACCGCATTACATATATGGACAAAAATTTAAACGTTGTTTTACAGAAACCTTCAACTTTAGACTTTTTAAGCGTGATCAAACAGGCGATTATCAAGATTACGTATATTTAAACATAAATATTAATGCTTTCTATACTCATAGCCCCACACTAGGATTTTCTCCTATGTCGTGGGTTTCATGAACACGCAAATACCCAGACCCAGGACAGAAATCTAAACTCATCATTCAGATGTCTATCTGGTTGTGGGTCGAACCCGGGACCCACTGCGTGTTAGACCGGTATGGTGACCGCTCCACCACGTGGGTCGAATATATTTCGTATTTATTTATTTTTTATAGATATACAAGATTGCTAATGAAATGGAAGATTTGTAGTAATTATTTTAAATTATAATGTTTTCAAATAACCCGTGAGTGGATAGTCAAATATTTTATAGTTAAATCTCTCTCCTAAATTTCAATTTTCATGATTATACTGCTCGGAAAATACTAATCAGATTGCAATAACTTCTATGAGTATCTGCTTAGTGCACATCTCTCATAGGAGTCATAAGGCATATAATTTCAACAGAATTCAAAAGAAAAAAAAATATTCCGAATATATTTTTTGAAAAAACATGACTTACATGTGTAACCATGACTTCAATACATGAAACAATAAATATTAAATGTTCAAATACAAACAAAGCCGGGTGGCGTACATAGTACCGCGTAACTAGGTAAATATTATTGAAACACAGATATTGCTATGCAGTTAAGATTATTAACTTCCTTCGATACGATGTTTTCCTTTACGAGATAAAGCGACAGACATAGATCTAGAAACAATGGATACGGCAAAACACTTGTATATTTTTTTATTGCTAGATCGATAACACAGGTAATTTTCACAAAAATATTATTAATTTGTTGTACTGGTTAATTGTAAAAAAATTTAAGTAATTTGAATTACCTTTTATATATTTGATAAATCATGAAAGAACAATCAGAATGCCGGTGACACACAACGGGTTCCAGAGACGATCGACTTAATGTAGTACTGTTATTTAATTTACGGTTGGTAAAAAACGACCACTTGACTGACGAATGAGTGGCGTTATTAAATATAATATGTACCTATGTATTTCCTCCTGTTGCAAATAGGTATCGGATCTTAAATAGGACTAGAATAGTACATAAGTTCAGCGGAAGATGATTTGCTATCAAAGTATCTATTCAGTTTAAAAAACACGTTTATTTTCTGAACGTCTAACTTTGTGGTTCGACTCCGGAGGCACCATCCCCACATCTATTTCTGCTTAATAAGTTTTAAGTGTTGTTGTATTCTATCCTGAAAGATGTGGTAAGGGAGACGTATTTATCCCAGGTATTTCAACTTAGTCTTCATGTGTAGCAACGCATCTGTGACCAACCTCAAGTAATAATCTAATCTTATCTGGAGCCACTTACATTAGGCCGGCTGTATTCTCGTCGTCCACGTCTATAGTTCTATAGAAAATCCTAAAAGGTAAAGCTAAATTATGTAATGAATAGTTGTGTCATAAAATAGTTTGTTAATATTTTGTTACTTCCGATTTAATAATAAAATAAATGCATATATAGCATATAGCCTTCCTAAATAGTTGTGTCTTATTATTATACTCAGTATACGAGATTTTACCTATTGAATGTTTATTTAACTTACATTTTATAGTTTTAAATCTATAAAAGGATATATAACTTTATAAACTAACAATTATTGTATTTGCTTTACTTTCATATTCGCGTACAATGCCAAAATTTGGCAACCTCTTGCTGTAATAATAGAAAATTAATTGACTGAATATTATTTATTCTTGGGCACGTTTTTGCATTATTTTTGCTTTGACAACATTTATAGATAACGTGCTCATAGAATGCAAAATTAAATTGAAATAATAATCAAGGTTTTGTTTAATAATGCCAGGCGCGGTGAGTATTGCCATAACCCCTGTTAGGGGAGGTGTCCACCAGAGGCCCTCAAAGGATCGATTTCTAATCAATATAATACTACATAATCTTTAGTAAATTTAACCAATAAGATTTTACGGTACGTGTTTAACAAGTTGTTAAGAAACTTGTAATTTTATTAATAGGATGTAGAAAACGTACAACACGTAGTGTAGTTGATACGCCGTGACAGTGATCAACAGAAATAAATTAAAAAACCGCATATCGTGAGTACACGAGTTGAATATTAAAATATATATAAATTCTGCGATAATATTAGCTTAAAATCATATATTACGCATCGGTACGACTTAGTATATTTAATATTCCATTTTGCACATAACTATGCTGCAAATATGTTTAATTGGTGAATGGAAAATGACTATTTGCAATTAAAAAAAATACAAAGCAGGAAAGTATGTTGCAGGAAAGGATCTAATAACATCTTTACAAAAACTTAACATGCATATCCCAAAAATACCTACATGAACCCTAAAATAAACATATTTTGACAGAAGCCTGCCTTAAAAGACTCCCTACTAAATTGACGACAACCGTAATCATAAACAAATCAAACCAGCCAACCTTATTAAAATTAGACACAAGGAAAACTAATAAAAACAAGCACGTTGCCTTGTCTATTCTAGTCGTTCGTAGCTCCACGACGCAGTGATCGTAGGGACGTTGGTGCGCTGCAATGACCTAGTTACGCGGGTTCGACACCCGACTGAGGTCGACCGACCAAGCTTGTGAGTCTTCACTGCCAATCTGGTTTATTAAACGTTTTGTAATCGTAATTGGTGACGATGGTTTTTATTTCCATATCTCGGAGTTGGTTTAGTTTCTGTTTGTAGCACAACCTTCAAGTAGCGTGACGTCTTTCGCCATTAAATATGTTAGTGGAGTTCTAATGTCGGTGTGAATAGATACTAATTAAACGCGATTTTCAATTTAGTAATAAATTGTACAATATCGATCTGGTACATTGTTCAAATGACAAATCAGCTCATTATAATTCTTTAATCAATATAAGTTCTACTATTAGATAGACATATGTTTTCAAGAATTTTAGGATATTTAGTTTTGTTTATATATTTCTTCGTCACACACTAATACATTAATAATGTGACAATAATGACCTGCGTTTAATTTAATCTATCTAAATCATTCGGAATGCAGACAACGTTTGAAGAAGAAATATTTATTTATTTGTCAAATAGAGAGTGAAGTTTACAACATAAGGTTACTAATGTTTTATTTTGTTGAGAATTATCGACAGTTAAGAATATCAACGAGTAATCAATAAAAAAAACCTGACAAAACCTTCCTTCCTTCATCTCATATTAACAATATTGCAACTTTAACAACGTATCTAATCATGATACATATAAATTTATAGTTTTCAGTTTAGAAGAGATAGTTCAATTTATAAACTCTTTATATACTATAGCTATTTCCTGGCATTTTCTTTTTCAAGGATGACATAAACATACATATAAAAACAATATGCACAATAGATGAACCCAGAATGGAAATTTAAATTTCGTTTATTTGTCTATTTTACTGGGATTCAAACCCGGAACCTTCTAAGAATAAGCGTGGCAACCGCCGCGCCACTCAAGACAACGCATGTGCACCAATAAAGATTTTCTGTTTATCAACGATCACACATGCGCGTGTGAGTACTATTTATATTATATTGACCTAGATCTAGGCACTTATTTTGCTAGTCCTTGCCTCCGCGTAACTAGCTCCAATTTAATAATGTTTCTGCTTTTAAAGAAGTTGAGTTAGCGTCACGTATTTTCCGAGTTTTTATTAACGACTATTATTTGTCCGACATTTTGTTGCTATCACATGAACCGTGGCAAAGGTCCATGTAACTGGACCGGTACAAAACTGAATAAATATTAAAATTAGTATAACAATATTACTATAGAGTCAATCTTCTGTGTAGTTTAATACAAATGATACGTAAAAAATTTAAATGAGCAAAAAACAACGGAGGAACAACTAGTGTTTGCTTCCTATCGCCTCTCGAGTACCCAAACACAAATAATTTGTTATAAAGGAAATAACCGATAGTAAATCAATAGAAGCGCACTTCCTGATTGCTTAATAATGGTCAATGTAAATCCAAATTAAGTAGTCTGGGAAGGCGGTCATCTGAATCGCTACTTAACGAATTCGTTATAAAAGATCGTTAAATTGCAGGCGTTTTGTTTACCTGTTCTACTTGATTCCGTTCAAAGAAACGATTATTAAATTATTAGACACTTTAATAAATTAATATTCAATATAAAATTGCAATTATTAAAAATTATATTTCTATAAATTTACAATTAAGTACGCGTGCCTCAGGAAATCCAAAAATATTAAATACTGACTTACCACATTTGAACAAGACAAGGTTTTGCTGTCAGTGGTTCTTACAATAACGTTCCTTAAATATCAAAATCTCTTCCACTTAATGAATGATAAGACCCATCTATACGAACTATCCAACCATCTATATAAACTAGAGTCACGGCAGTCCTTCACAGTTCAATTTGTGGTTACATCACACATCTACACCAAAATTGTTTTACTATTTATTTTCAATCTAAGTACCTACGATCTCACTAAATCCAACTTAAATGTGATCTAATATTACTGGTAGATGCAGGTAATAAATACATTTCGAGTCTAACGGAATATACGTATCGTTAAATTTAATTCTCATAAAAGAGCTCTCACTTTGTGTACGAAAATATATCTCATTTGTGTACGAAAATATATCTCATTTGTGTACGAATATCTCATTTCGTTCTATTTACTATTTGTCCACATAGCTCCATACACGCTCAATCTGAGAAGCATCTACACGTTTTCCATAACACTAAGACTCACACATAAACATCAGTAATATCATAGTGTATTTACATTAACACGCAATGCGTTTAGTGCGTACGAAGGGCGGCAGGTCGGGAGGGCGACGCTCGCTATGTCTGAAGGGCGGCTTGTTTACTGAACTGCCAATCAATGTCCAATTCAACCTTTGGTGTCCTAAAGGTGGATGTCCCTGCGTCTACAAGCGCTTTTATGGGATGTCTGCGGTTATGCGTAGGAAGGTTTAAATATGAATATCAATATTTGAAATAAAATCATAATGAAACACTTACGTATGTTGTTCCCTAGGTATTGATTTTACTTCGTTTGTATATTTGTATATTTTAGACAGAAATACACACTGTTGGTAATGTATTTAATGAAATAAAACTCATAGTTCCTCGTCATTAACAAGTTTTAATACGTAATGTTAAGGAAGAACGCACTTCCTTCCCGCAAATGTCGTAGAATGCAACCTAAGAAGTAAATCCAGGAAATACAACAATGATTTGAGGTTGAGATAACAAGCAAGCACACAGTCCATGTAATGGTACATGATCATCACTGCCCATGAACTGATGTTCGTGGGCGATCAACCCTGATTGGATTAAAGTCCTAAATTTAAAACCTAAGGATAGCTATGTACAGCCAACCTTGATGATTAAAATGGTAACGTAAGTCTAGTAAATACAACGTTAATATATTCATATTAATGTAAGTCTTTTGTCATTATTGTCCTCATGTATTTCTTCCTAAACAGTTACTCAGTTGAAGTTACCAAGCGATTTAACAAAATCTCCCTTTCCAAGGGACTTTGACAAAAACTAATGATAAATATGAATGAGCATTTCCGTGCTTTAGAATGCACGTTGAGGAATCGGTCACGGTTGGTGAACGATGTTGTAACAATCGTTAAACCTTGTGAGAGACCTTCGAGCGATTTAAAAACATCCGACATCGAATTGACCACTAACCTGTATCTTCAATATTTGATGGAGCAACGTGGTAGAACGCTCCCCACTCCACCATTCCAAAACTAAGAAAAGAAACATTTAGAAGCAATGATGTAATCATATAAAATCGACACGTTTTGTACATAACGCATATTCTGGGTCTGGGTGTTAATTAAGCTATCGTTATATACATACATGTATACACACAAAACTAGGTAATGTAATGTGTTGTTACTAATGTAGACGTTTAAAATTAATAGAAATAAGCGCCAATCAAATATAATTAAGTTTTATATTCAATGTCACTTTAGTATTAATATATGGCCGAGAGGTGTTGCAGTAGCTATATTACTACTGCTTTGCACAAGGCCCGACGTTCAATTTCCGGTAATAACAACGTGCTACACATTTATTTTGTTAGCGCAATAAATTTTTAAAATGCTGTTTAAAAATAATAATTAATAACGGTACCTATTATGCAATGTTAATTTATTATGGCATTTTTAATTTTTTTTTTTTTTATCCTACAAACTTTAGTAAGTTACAATAATTATTACGGAGTATTAGCTCATAATTTTTACCTCAAACGTTTACTTAGTTAACATCCTAACACAATGACATGGAATAAAATATAATTTTACTCCAACGAAATCTCCAGAAAGTTCTCGAAACACAGCTATTAAATCACTTCACCTTAAGTACTTCATAATACCAAATATAGAGTTTTTAGACGCAATAGGCGGGTGGCACCCTCGGGTGGTCAGTGACACCGTCTGGAGGTCGGCAGGCCGCCCTTGTGGATTAGGCTCGAGATCAAACGGTGGAGTGCATTACCTCCTGTCTTCCAGGGAAATTTAATACAGCCTCATTGTCTGTTTATAGTTTCATATACTGTAACCCCTTAGGACATGAGATTTAAAAAATAGTGTATTTATAGTGCTTTTCCACATAATAAATAGAACTCATATGCAATTTTCATACTTATATACACACCGCATAAGCCGAGGGCTGTTTAAGTCCAACACTCATGCCAAGGCATGAGTATGTACATATATATCTATATCAAGATATAGATATATATGTACATTAGAAGTTTACTAAACTACCACATTATAACATTGGAAATTCAGTACATAATTGTCTGATTTAGACTTTAAATTTATGTTGACTTTCACGATAATAGAGTGTTGAAGTAGACATTATACTAGAATACGTATTATAGATACCATGAAACAAGTTTCTAAGAAGAAAATAAATTACATAAAGGCCGATACAAATCAAATACATAAGTACGTTGTACATAAGTATTACGCATTAATATAATAATGTCTGACAAGGCAGCTGATGCGGGCGGGTCGGCGGCCGCCCTTGTCCGGACGTACCGCCCGCCCTCGCCTTCCTCGCGACACCTGGACCTGATGTAACCCTTGCAAAGCCTAAGACTGCGGAGTTGAACTATGTTTATTGTCTGGAAGAGCAACTCTCACATTAATTGTGTATGGGTGAATCTTAACTGAAGTATGAAGTTAAGCTGCGTTAGTATATTATTATAATAAATTACTTTGCAAAACCCATTTCACATTAGTAGAGACACGTTGAAAAATTAAAATAAAAATAAACTTCTTATTTTTTACTGTAATATTTGAAGACAATTAGAAACAATTTACTTTTTTAACTTACATTTAATAATATTTACACACTACATTAATATACCAACATAGTAAAGTTATAAAATAAATATTAACACAGTAAACATCACTAACTTATATTTGTAGTGCACCAGTACTTTGAGCGACCCTCGCGCCGCCTAAACATGAGGTCGTAACCTCGTAGACGTCCTCTACGCCGTAGACAGCAGCGTAGCCCGGCCGGTCTTGAGTAACGATTATATGACAGACACAGATACCCGTCATTTCTACTTATTAATATAGCTTTGATGAAATTTTAATTGAAATGATGAAGTTTGAGTAGATTTACGTAGTAAAATATTCGTAGTTGCTTTTATTTATTTATTGCACCTCTATAAAATAAAAGTTACAATAGAGTAAACTTAATGTAAAAGTAAAAAAAATACTAAACTTTAACCTATGTAACGTATAAACTTTCTAAATTATTATTACGCATTAATTTATAAATACCTTAACCCGTTTACTTTTAACCATTTATATTGATATTCACACTGGCCTCAGAATATACACTTAGGCCTAAGTACCACTAAAGAAATAATAATTTTAAAATATTTCAGACAGACTTTGTACAAATAAAATTGATATAAATAGACAAAAATGTTAACCCCTTAAAGCAGACGGCATTGTAAGTTGATTCCATAATAACATGTTTTGATCGAGGCTCGTCGGTGTCGTTGCCCGCCCTAGGAAGGACGCGCCGCCCGCCCGACCTACGCTGCAGCCAGATTCCGTTACGCACTTACTTTTCGAACTTGTTTCTAACTTGATAAATATTTATTTCATAACAACGTTTTACTTCTAAGCTATTTTAATAGTGTAGTTGTATAAATAAATGAGTTATATAACCATTTCATTCATGTAAAAAGATATTTGTCAGAATTTATTAGACGTATATAATGTTAGTTATAACTAATTTTTAATTCTGAACTAGCACAATATACACAAGTGTAATATATCACGTATCAATTGCACGGACTTGTTTCAATTGTAAACAATACAATTAATAATAAATAAATAAATAATATAAGTCCTTAACCGAAACTGAGTTTCAACTATATTAAAATACTTTTTAGTATGGAGACTCTATCCCTTTGTCGATTAATTTAATTATATAACTCGTAACCTTTGCTACAGATCGTAGGCAACGTTTCTTAACCTTATTTGTGCAGTCTGTCAGTGTCGTTGAACGCCCTAGGAAGGACGCGCCGTCCCTACCCGCCCTAGGCAGCGAACGTACACCGAAATAGAAATTCACACTTATCAAATATCTTCTGAATTATTTAGTTTTCTAAATATAAGATTAGGTAGGTATACTAGGTACTAATATATATAGGTTCTGGAGAGTATACTTAGAGCTATTGAAGTCACAAATAACCTATTCCATATTTTCCATATTATATAAGCAAATTTATGGCAGTATTTTTTTATTGTATGTTTTTTATAAAATTTTTTAGAGAATATCAGTTAGCGTAATAACGCTAACCTTGAAAATCTTATGTGTAAGGCACTCCTCTCTGAATAACGTGATAATTTGCTGCCATTAGATATGCAATAACTGACCACGTTACACGTAAGAACGACTTTATTCAGGATTTAATAGAATAAATCAGCAATATAAGCAATTTAATTATCAAATTTTATTACAATCGCTGGGCCCTTATATAGGTCCAACAATGTCATAGGTCTGTAAAATTCGGGATATAAAACAGTACTAAAGTTTAAGTCCGTACGGAGGACGGGCGCAGGGCGGGCGGACATCGACCTGCTGCACAGGACCAGTCTCACTACAGCTATTTTACATAATATACGAACTATATATCCTTTTGTACTTATAATGACGTCTTTGATAAATTACAGGCAGTAAACGAAATATCCTATGGGTTAAGACAACTTACAAAATCAGAGCCATGATCAATTTTACAATATATGTACTGCCAATACACATAACATACCTACAATGTTATAAATTGCCAAACTGGTAAGCTATCACATTTTCATGTTAAATATAATATATCTTCAAATATCCTATTAAATAACAATTTATATAATTTATAGGTACTAATTAATTATAACTTAATGAGTGATTCACGTATTGTATGAAATAGAATGTATAAACATTTTATAATGTGATGTATTGATTATGAAAATATTAAAATAAAATAATAATGAAAATAATCGCTAGCCCAAGAAAAGTGTCGCTTCGTACCTGATTATAATATTTATCACAAATATTATTCAAGGAGTATCAATGCTTAAGTCTGTTTCACCACCGCAATAAAACATGCGCATACGCTGATGCTGATGGATACATATGTGTGATGGATAGACACTGAAAGCATGTAGAATTCTATAAACTTAAGTTCATATCAAGCTTCAATGCTTGTCTCGATGCATCCGCTATTCGACTTGTCGGGACGTTTCGGACACAGGGTTATTGACCTGGCTTTGTTTAAGCGGAGTGGAAATGTAAAGTGTGCCTTGTATTAGTAGTGTATATGTAATATACAGCAACGGTATTTTAATGAACACCTAATGTATTTTTTTTGGCATTCCAACTAGCTTCTAACTATATCCATAGAACCGACTATTGAATATAATATGAAAATTGCGTTAAAGTCGGCAAAGGGGTTCGAAAACTATCCCGTACTATTCGTGATTATTTTAATTTCTATCTTTTAAGTTTATTTTTTCATCTAATGTCATGTTATTATATTTAATATCATTCAAATTTTCAATGTGCCTATTAAATTCACAGATGACCGTTGTTCGAACCTTTTTCATACATTAGTATCTATTGTAAGTCAGGTAACACACCAGACAAACGACTATACGTTTATAAGATCTGACAAGCAGAGGGTTCCGGATTCGACCCCGACCAGACATCTGATGAATTTGTATTTCTATTCTGGGTCTGGATTTTTGTGTGATTGTCTTTGTTTGTATCCATACGACCCACGAGAAAAACCTAGTATGGAAAACGTTATAAATATTATTTGCTATGTTCACGATACGTCATAGATAAGATGAATTATAAAATATATAGTTGGAACTATAATTTTTATATACCAAGACATTCATTATTCGGTCAAAACATGCATTTTTTATTTTGTTATAAATATTCTAATAGCAGTTTTATTATAGAAATCACGTTTATAATTTTAATAATACAGAAATGAAATGAGTACGT
Source organism: Cecropterus lyciades (assembly GCA_002930495.1). Lineage (NCBI taxonomy): Eukaryota > Metazoa > Arthropoda > Insecta > Lepidoptera > Hesperiidae > Cecropterus > Cecropterus lyciades. The sequence goes on along the minus strand of MOOZ01000736.1, from coordinate 446,336 downwards.
AATAGTTTTGGTTATTTAAATGAAGTGTGCGGTCTTCGATAGTACGCTTTACTGTTTTCATTACAGTGCTGGACGTCCGCTATTTGCCTTACAGGTCTCCGGGCGCTGGGACGTTGACCTGACCATCGTGCCTAACCTTTACACTTTCTTAAATTTAATTTTTAGCTACGTAGGGCTAAAAGGTGATAAGGTGTCAACATTAGCCTGACAATATCGCTGATGTGTTCTTATGTTAACTATTAAGTATATTTTTTAACATAGTTTAGAAACTAAATTCGATAGATGTATCCTAGGAAATTCTTACCACTACGCAGCAATAACAGTGTGGAGAATGTATATGTCTCCAGTCTTCCTAAGAGCAGGTCGTAAAAAGGGATAACGGCAGAAACAATTATCGAAATACTTCTTTTCAACGACCTTAAAACAACCTAAATATGGCAATCTAATTAAGTCCTATGGGACAATAAGTATTTTTCCTGCCAAGCGGGTTTGTGTCCGCGTACGGTTATGATCCGCATATGTATCATTAGAATTCTATGATTAAAAAAATAGTTTTCTTGTTATACTTATCACACGAACGTGGATTGCGAAGTTACTATAGCGAGATTCACTTGCGCAAGTGGGATATGCGTGCGGGACTAGACCCATGTGATAAAAAAGGCCATAAGATGTCTGTCTAACGTTAGTATTCACGATAGTTCAAGTTATAGTTTTTAATTAACACTTTCTACAATAGTAAAACTTTACAAGGATTCTCAGTGGATTCCATAAACACAATTCAAACATCAAACTGACCGGGAACGGAATTTACACGTCGTGCATATACCACGGCTTTGCATCACTTCCAAAAATAAAATTCTAATTTCAATTAATGACTAGTTAAAAATTCAAATATTTGTGAGAGGACCAACTTTCCAGGCTATATTGCTGAAGGAAAGTTCTTGAAGTTGTGTCGTCCGGGCATCCAGGACTAGGGGGCGTTGACCCGGACCTCCCTGCATCTGGAGGGTAGGGCGTGCTCCACCTGGGGTACGATCGTGTGCTGAACCAGCGATAAACGGTAAAAGCTGTACTGAATATAGGTACAATGTAAAACAATGTAAAATGAAATACGTCAAATATACAAATACATCATACATCATTGTTGAAAATGAGGGACTTCTTACTATACTACGAAATGGACGATTTAATTAGTATCCACATGAAAATTATTGTATATTTAATTACAACAATTATATATTAATAATGCGTTGGTTACATAAACATAAACATAAAACATAAACGCTTGCTACACTCATAGCCCCACAATAGGATTTTCTCCTGTGTCGTGGGTGCCATGGACACACAAAGACGAATACACAAAACACCCAGACCCAGAACAGAAGTCCAAACTCTTCATTCAGATTTCTGCCTGGCCGAGGATCGAACCCGGGACCTACTGCGTGTCAGACCGGTATGGTGACCGCTCCGCCACGCGGGTCGTCGAATTATATATACACATATTTTCTCATAGATTCTGTCTATTAGTCTCTTACCGACATCAACTTCAACCGACACCACTCAAAATATTATATATAACCTCTCAGTTACAGATAATTACAGATAATCATACTAACGAAAGAAAAGAGCAATATGCCTACTTGTTTTCTCTTCTATTCTACAAAAACTTCTCAACAACCTCTTATGTATTGTAGCTATATGTAGCTATTATCATAATTATTCGTTACGGAAATAAGCTATTTCTGCGGCTCCGCCCGCACCGGTCACGGGAATGAGTATTCCATGTGTGACCTATATATGTATATATAAACTATCTGTGTGCCATATTTCAGCGAAATCCGACCAGCATTTTTTGCAAGAAAGAGCAACAAACACACATACATCCTTACAAACATTCGTCTTTATAATATTAGTAAGATTATACAAAACGCAAATAAAAATCTTGACTATTGCCAATTTTGTGCCACTGTTGGACAAGAGTTCCACGCTGATAAAAAGATTAGCATACATTAAAATGACCACCATCGCACCTGGTCAGCGCTAAGCTCAGGAAGGAATAGGACAGAAGTGGAAGGTAATGGATGGAAGATACTCTATGTTGACAATAATTTATTCGTGTATTATTATTTTGTTCCGAAATTAAGTGCTTGCAAAATATCTGTATTACTTGATAGGTTTTAGGTTAGCACATAAAATCACTGTGTTTTAACTTTATACGCTTAGACCATAAATATTCATAGAGCTAATTTCCGAAAAACAAGCCTACTTTTTAGGAAAAGATGGCAGTATAAGTAAGAAAGATGTTTATACAGTAAGTTAAACGTAACTTTTCGCAATACTTTTAGAACGCAAATTTTATTAATTCTTGTTACTTATTCCCCGACAGCTCCTTTGTAACCGGCAAAATTACCAGTTAATTAATTCCCCGTCAGTGCGGCAAACAATCGGGTTCCGCCGAAACAAAGCCCGATCGTCTAGAACGAACCTGTCAAATGTATCTCCCAAACAAACGTCTCATCTTTGACTAAAAAGTAAAAACTTTTCCGAACGCCATGAGAATAATTATTTAACTCCACGCACACATGTAAACCCGTGTCGAAACACAGATGTTATTCACGGACGAACGCACACCCGCGGACGCTATCCGTCGATGCACCCACACCACCACCCCCGCGCACACCGACGCGGACGTCTAGACGACTTGTTAAAATGCGGTATTCCGGGGACTCGACATTCGTCAGTAGGATAGGTCACGGACCAGCAGGGTGCCGCCGTCCCGCTCTGCCCCATAACCTTATCTCGCTCGCCCATCGCGTGCCACCGTATTACTCGAATTTCGATTTTACCCAGCCAACACAACTCACAGTTTCGTTCGAAGGCAATGTCAGGTATAAATTTCGCTTTCGAAGCTAGCTCACTCCAAGCGCAGAACGTTCTATGTTAGCTCCTGTACGTGTCGAATTAGTGACCTAAGGTCGAGGGTTAAGGGTGAATTTCGTTCAATAATCGTGTTAGGTCCTTTCAGGTCTCCCAGCAATCGCTAGGTTTGTCCTTGACGGTCAGGACGAATTAGTCGGGAATAATAATTTATGTAAATGTGCGTGCGTATGTACATTATGTACGTACATAACTAGTACAGCCATATGGGCCGTTTAACTAGGACAAAAGACAAGATTCGGAATTTCAAGCCTATTATAGAAAAAGTACGAAAATCAAATTTTGGGCACTAACAATCTAGCTTTTATTTCTATGATATCAGAAATTTGGAAAATGGAATTCTAACAATTTTATGACTGATATAAAACTAAAAATCTAAGGCCATCCCATTTTATAAAAGTATATTCACTATCAAGTGTGTTTTACGTAAAAATCAGCAACATAATCGATTTATACAATTTTCTTGGCTCTAATTATAAGAATATGTATTTGACGAAAGCTTCAGAACCCGCAAAGCAGTAATCGGGCTTAACGTGAATGGTTACCCTACACCGACGTGTGCTTATACGTATAACGTCTAAGCTGGAATATTGACGAAGTGTGGCAGAATAGATCCTAAGCCTGTTTTGTGTACCTTCCTATAATTGATTTTCGTTTTTGTAGAGAAATGTAGCACGTTGGGGGTTTCGGTAATCTAATCTAGCGTTGCCCATTCTTCGGATAATTCTAGAAAAAACTGTAATGAAACAATAATACCAGACTGGGTCAGAATAATTAACTAGAACCGAGGCGTAGAAATACAAAGTTGTTGAAATAACAAACGTATTTTTGACCACTTTTTGTTAAAAGCTTTTTTACTGATAGGTACTAGAAATCCAGGGGCTAGAGTTCCAGTTTAGCTATTATTAAACCAAACAGTTGAAATACGATTTCAAAATTTATGTAAATACTCATCTATACCCCCTTTACCATACACTCCTGAAAAGTTAAAGAGGAACGAGACTTTACGAGGAAATCCTGAGAGTCTCACGAGACGACCATCATAGTTGGCGGGAGTAGCAACGCATCTGTGATTGATTTCAGATTGGAACCCTGACCTATATGAAGTTGCTTACAAAAGCCCAAGAGCAGCTGCAATCACTTACCATATAAAAAAGTCATGCCCCTTTTTTATAGCTATGAAATATATGTCTATACGTCATAGGAACTACCGATACAATTAACGGCAATAACTCCGTCCAAGTAACACAATGGCTAAGTCGTGTTGATACACCCTTTGCCTCAGTCCTCAATAATCAAATTTAGGTCCGAAAAATTAATAGAATCGTGTAAATAGTAGCAAAAAATGGGTTATCTCTAGCGGCTTGCTCCCAGACACTGAACAAACTTCCCTCGAATAAAGGCTCAAACAATGTATCGTAGAAGGGTTATTTGCAGTGGACATTTATAAAACATAAAACCAGTAGGGTACAAATCCTATCTGATAAATTATATAATTTAAATAAGCGTAATGTAAAATTTTGTAATGTATATACTTTGTGATATATTATCAACATATTAACGTTACATACGCCATTAAAACAAAAGTACAATTTATCTCGCCTAAGTCTTCCGAAGTGGAAATACAAATTTAATACTATTTTCTATTACTAAACTACCCGTGTTTGCAGAGTATCTTGCTAATATTATAAATGCGATGCAATTTTGTTGGGATGTATGTGTGTTTGTAGCTCTTCGATGCCAAAACTATTGGTCGGATTTTGCTGATATTTGGCACCCATATATATAGTTTATGACCTGGATTAACACATGTGATACTCATTACCGTGGTAAACGTGGCCGAAGCCGGCGGAGCTGCTGGATAATCTAATATCATATAAAAAAGCGTATTTAACTTATTAGTATTAACGTTATCGAAACTTCTTTATATGGTCTTCCAACGCAAAGGAATATTTTTGGCTAGCGAATTTTTACATAATAACAATAGAGCTATTACGTATCCATTGACGTAATTATCACCAAAATTCATTAATATCTCTTTATGTTTCTGTAAATAGAAAATATATTGCGAACTTAACAGAGTGGGTAGAAGTTAATAGATCTGTGGAAGGTCTTATTCGTTACGTTAGTAGTTCAAAGGAAAAATAAGTGTCGCCCACACGTTTCAGGTTTCTTGCTGAAGACATTGAAAACTTCTAGTTTTACGTTTCCAATAAGCTTCCATGTCTGTATATATACGTATTATAGGCTTCTAATTCACTGAGAGCATTCATGGACCGGTAAAGAATATTTTATTTAGGTCATATAAAATACATATAATACTCACGTTCGTAATTAGCAGTATATTTTATCGAATCCTTTTACTACTATTTCCTAACCTAACCTAACCACTATGTTAAAGAATCATACTAATATTATGAAGGCGAAGGTTTGTAAGTATGTATGTTTGTGACGCTTTAATATACAAACCACTGGTCGGATATCGCTGAATCGCACACAGATACTTTATTACCTGGATTAATCATTAATTAATACATGGTACAATCTCTGCTGTGGTAAATTTCAGAAGCGGAACGAGCGAAAGCTAGTATAATATAATTATGTTACTTACATTACAAAACTTACCGCTTGGTCACGATTGTCTAGCGTTGAGCGATTTTTGGCAGGATTTGGTCACAATTTGCAGCAAAATTTCGTGGCCTTATAAAATCAGACACTTTTATTTATATTCGTCAACGCTGAAGTTTTCAGTTTTTCAGTCAAGTCGCTTGAAGCGATTGTTCCGTAGCCCTAACTCTGATAATATGATATGTAATTTACTACCCAGGTGCTTCTTTGTTTTTGAACTGGAACTTCTTTAGAATCGTTGTGATCTGTAACTCAATCAAAGGGAAATTCCTTACGTAAGTAGTCGTAGTCTGAACTACAACTAGATGGCGCTGTACCCCTTTCTTAATCACGCTAACGATTTTACTTCGTAGCTTGTATGAAAGTTCGAGTTTGATATATACGAAATAAGATGTTGAAACATGGGCTACAGTGATTACCTAATCAATTTAAAAAAAAGCATAAGTCTTAATGAAATAATAATAACCCTTATGCTCAGAAATATTATTATTAAGTTTCTCTTCTGCCGTGTGTGATTTGCACACACACTTTTTTACCTGATGATTATTCGACCTTATGGTAAGTAGCAACTGCGGCCACAGATTACTACTACACAGAAATATGTGTGACAGTGTTGTCTTTGGAGTCGAACCGTGAAGTGTTC
>MOOZ01000736.1:399660-425920 GCA_002930495.1 Cecropterus lyciades | reverse complement strand
TCTAAACTCATCATTCAGATGTCTGTCTGGCCGGGGATCGAACCCGGGACCCACTGCTTGTCAGACCGGTATGGTGACCGCTCCGCCACGCGGGTCGTTTAGCATAATATTAAATATTATTATGCAGCTACATAACAAAATTTGATTTTTTTCTCTATATACAATGCCACGCGGAGCGGGCGGGGACAGCTAGTTATAAATAAACACGCATTCGCTTTTTACACAAGTAATAAATAATATAGTATAATATACATAGTTAGAGAATTAATACACACAAACGTAGCACGTTCCACAAGTACCGTAATTGAACTGCGACAGAAACAAAAGCCTTAATTACGTACCGTAGGCCCAGCCTGGCCTAGTCTAGACTCCGTCCTTGGCGAGGCCTTGTGGCCCGCGGCGCACATCTCGAGAATTCTGAAGGATTATTTATTCATAAAATAGATACTTAGATTCAAAGCTAAGACCCGATCTAGACTTCAGACGTGTCTAAGTTGTATTTGTGAGCTGTCGTCGTTGTCGGCGTTTGCACTGTGGTTTGGATACAAAGTACGTTTTAGGTATATTTTATGAGAACTATCTAGATTTTGTATCATAAAATTGAGGTGAAATTCAGGTGAATCTTTTCGTGGTTTGACTACGGTAACACCAATGTCACAACATTTTTTTCCTAATATTAGTAAATAGTCTTAACGTAATCTACATACAGGCTTAGAATCTTGTATTGGTGACGGAGAGAGGACTTTTAAAAAGTACCTGTGCCGTGAGAGCTTTGGCAGGTTACGAGGTAATTTATCCACTATAACTCTCTCGGTGGCCGTCCTCAGCGCAACATGGAAGACCTGGGATCTCGATCGAAATGTAACCGAGTCCTCTAAACTCGATGCACTTGTTGGGTAGCTAGGCACATCAAGTTAAATCCACACCTTCGTGTTCTTAAGACGGTATGCGGTCACAGATATAATCGTCCTTTCCAAGGTCGCTGGGCGGTTCGAGCTCCCACTCTTACCGCCCGCAATCTAGTAGGGTTTCTTCGAGTCTTACGCCGCAGGCGAAACAGTAGTTCTATTCTGGTCCCGAGACTACAAGGACAATTGGTACCTAGCGACGTTTTATTCCTAACATCATAAAAGCATTAGTATATATTAGGTAAAAGTAAAACTAGGTCATACTTAGTTACTAAACGTGTAAAGAAATCGCGTACCGGAATGTAAATAGCTGTCATATTTCGCAGGACTAAGGCTGAACCATCCGTGGTGTTCGTTCGAGCGTGATGCTCTTCGCCCGATATTTCCCCAACTTCTTTGTAAGCCCGCCATATATTCGGCCCGCTTTATATTCACTCAACAACTTCACACATAAATTACTCACATATTCCTATTAAAGTGTAATGAAATATGCCCGAGTATATAGTATTTGTACGTTTATTTCGTTTGAATTTTTTCTCAAGGTGAAAAGTCTGTGTGGTTTATGATCTGTATTTGTATCTGTGGTTATAAACTATTCTCTTCCCATAAATGTAATCCACTACTCCACTAAAGTCTTCAATGCAAGAGAAAAGGTATAAAATCTGCCCGTGAAGATCTATTACGGTCACCAATACGTAATAGTCAAATAGTCAAATGAGTATCTAAGTATTATGAGTTCTTTCACGTCACAACTGTATAACGTTTTTGTAAAATACTTTAATATCCTTGGTATTATAATAGGTACATTTGCAGAGAAAATACGCGTCTAGAACGCGTCTATCTATTTTAACCCAAACATATTTTATTATATTTATATTAAAGTTACAGGACAAATGAAAAATGCTGCCGGCTTCCTTTACACTACGACATATTATTTTGTGCACATTGTATGATGTACATTAAAAAAGATAATATGAATTAGAAAAGTAATAGCTTTAATGTATAAACCAGTCTATTACCGAGATAGATATCTACGCCATTTTGTTAAGTAATGTCAGAACGCACGGCCGCGTTCCATATTCCAAATCTCACCAAAGGCAGGAATGGAATACTCGCAACGACGCTTTAGGTACTAGATAAGTAGGTTATGCGGCCGCGTGGGCGACCGAGTATGGGAAATTTTATTAATATCCGAATATAATAAATATCCAAATAAATAATGAATCCGAGCTAAAAGTGGGGGTTAAATCCAGTTTCTTAAAGTCAACCAGCTAAATTAATTTTATGAAAAAGGTCCAAAATAAAACCATAGACATAATAATCATTTCTTTTATTATCGGTCTTAAATAAATACAAAATTTTCGATATTCAGTTCCTACTTTCTTAACTTTACGAGTGAAAAACTTCACGAATTCATTCAAAGCGATATTAATAGTCGTTTAAGTAACATAGCTATATTTATGGTCGTTTTGATCGCTAATTCGCGTTCACAAGACGGGTGTCTTCAGTAATTGGGCTGGTCGGTTTTTCTCGCAAAACAATGTCATAATGAGCCAGTTTCCACTTTCAATTTCACTACGGACGGCGCGCTGCACGCAAAAACTGTACGCTACCCGCTGCCGGTACGGATAGCAAAATAATCAACAACACTACAGAGGTTGTTTATTATTATTATTGTAAATTATTGCCTCATATATTTCTTTTATTTCTCGTTTTCTGCGGGGATAGTATTATTCTCTACATCAGTTTTACTGAAGGATTTCAAAAGTGGTAGAAATCTGTGTTTCGGCTCCGGAAGCACCAACGCCACTCCTATTTTTGCCTATTAACGACAGTATTATGCATTATATAACGCATCTGTGACTAACCTCATATCAGACCAGTCTTATCTGACGTTGATTACATTCATGTTGATTATGTTCATGGGCAGCAGTGGCCACTTACCATCACGTGGACTGTATGCTCGTTTGCTACTTCGATATCATAAATAAAATGAGTAGCGATTTCATACGGTATTACGATTTAAATCTTCCCGACGAATCTACGTAATTTTGCTTACTTGTATATCACGGGACACACAAAGGCCAGCAAAATTCCGATACACATGCTCGAACACGACCCTGTAGCTACTCACAAGGGAGAACACTATTTATTATTATATTATCATGTTATTGTTCCCAGTAAACGAAATTCTATTTAATGATAACATGAAAAAGTATTTCTGGAAGTTTAAGTACATATATTTTTTGTTTATTATATTACTACTTATATAAAATTGCAAACGAACATGCAGCCTCTTGGATCGTAAGTTGCCACTGCCGCCAATGGGCATCTGTAATCAACCCCTGAGGACTAAGTTGGAACGCCTCGGCTAAGTATGTCTCCCTTACCATACCCTTCAGACCAAAGCAGAGCTATGCATAATACTGTTGTTATTAGGCAGAAATAGGCCTGACGGTGGTGCCACTGGAGTCGAACCACAAATAGTTTTACCACCTTTCATATTTTTTTATATATCTCCTGCCACAAGTTGGCCAAAGAGACAATTTCTTTTTTTTTTAACACAATCTAACAACAGTTTGGTATTATTATGTTTGTTTTTGTGGGTCAGCCTGAGTCCTTTATTTTTACCTATTATATCTAGTGTCCATTCTAATCATTGTACATTACACGGCCATAGATAATTTTTGCCGCGCGGAATTCCCAATACACCGGTTCACTTAAAATATTACGTAATAGTGTGCAGGTGCATTTAGAGCACATGTGATATGAGTAGGTATAAAACTTTTTTAATGTATGGAACTAGGAAAACGAGCCTGCAACCCACCTGATGGTAAGTGACTACTGCCGCCCATGGACATCTGTAATCAACCCTAGGTAAGATCAAAGTCTCACCTAAGATTAGCCACAGATGCATTGCTAATAATGAGGTCTAAGATGGAATGCCTCGGAAAAGTATGTTTCCTTTACCTCACCCTTAAGACCAGAACACAACAGCACATAACACTGCTGTTATTAGGGAGAAATGGGTGTGGCAGTGGTGCTTCCGGAGTCGAACCACAAAGAGTTCTACCACCTTCAAACTATTAAGTAAGCTGAAGTCATGATAAATCACGGACTCGAATATTTTTAAAACATTGAAGTAGCAAACGAGAATGCAGTCCAACTGATGGTAAGTGGGTCGTGCCGCCCATGGTCATCTGTAATCAACGCCAGATAAGATAAGTCTTTCGTGAGGCTGGCAACAAATGCGTTGCTACTCCTGATGAATAAGTTGAAACGCATCGGATATTTCTACTTACACCCACACCCTATTTTACCCGACTGCGTCAGAAGCATGATGATATTTTTCGGACGTTTGTATGTGTATATGTCAATTTCATTGTAAAAATAAAAAGCGACAACTTATAAACAATATACTGAAACTAAAGGCAAAAAGGCAAAGGCAATCGTTTTTTAGCAGTCGAGTTTCCAGTTCCAATATTATTAACATGGTTTGTTAAGAATATTGGAATACCTAAATACCTGTGTTTGTTGTTGGTTACTATCGATTATTGGAAACAAGGAGGCACTAGTAGAAATCTAATTATTTTCGTTTGGTTCATAACTTTACTAATAATTACATAAATTCAAATCATAGACAATATTTCTTTAAACAAAAACAATTTTATGGGTTTGACTTTAAAAGGGAAAGTCCATGTAATTAATCTAGTCAATCAACGATGTAATTGCATTCAGCTATTAATTAAATAATTACAACACAACACTAAGTTTATTTCCGCGCCATAGTTTGCGGCAGAATGAAATGATGAAAATAGCGGCAGATAAAACCTCAGTGCGGGCTTACATTAACCTTTATGTACCAACTTAGATTAATAAACTACTTCTGAGCTCTACGAAATTTAAATTGATAACAAAGATGAGAGGTTTATTAGTGGATTTATTGATTTACTTTTTGGGAGGGAAGAAGGGAACGTACTACTCTATGCAAAGTTTTTGCGCTACACTATGAAACTATATAATACTATGAAGCTGAGTATGATTGTTTCTTTTTGGATTAATTTTCATAAATATTCATACCACAATGTATTTCATAAAATTTCTGCCATAATCTATCAGCCAGTATTCTCAGATTTATATAACTGCCAATTATTAAGTCAATTTAGTAATACTTTCTATTATTTCTGCGGTTAGTACATCCATCGAGCGGCATAACGCGTTTGTTTACAGTTTTCACTATCTATATTTTTCTCGTAAGTGAAAATTCCAGCGCAGATTACCGCTTGCGCGTGCGACTCGCTTTTTTCCCGCCAACTCTCGCGCCGTTCCAATATGGCTGACAATACATAATGAGATATCGATACATCTTCGTGTTTATGAAGTTTTAACCGTTTGTGCTATATTGTTTTATAAGGATGTCTAGTTATTAGACTTTAATATTCAGAAATGAATTTAGAGTTAAAAAGAAAAGTTTAGAATTTTTATTGAATTCTTTTAATTAATTAAAATTAGTGGTATGAATGGAAAGTAGGATGTACTAATAATATTTTTATAACAACAATTCGATTAATTTATAGTTCGCAAAAGAATACTATAATTTTGAAAATTAAAATCGGAATGAAATTAAATTGTTTTGTGTTATTGTGTATATTCTTACGTTATATATTTATTTGTTATATATTTCTTACTTGTAAGTTGTTGGGTTCAATATTTTTTCACAACTTTCGACAGCCTTTAGATAACATGAAGAAGATTAAAACCCTTTAAATACCTATATCCTGTCAAATCTAATTAGAGTTATATTTTAAGTCGACAATTGTCAGGCAGTTGGTCAAAACTAAAATTATTTTACAACAAGGATATTGACATTACGGTATCGACACGTGGAGTGTTTGCGCACGCCAAGGCAATGTGGCGGGACACAAACACTTCAACTGTGTGCTGTCCTCCGCTGTTTGACTGTCACTCCAGATACAGTACATACAATGACATGTGCACTAGAATCGTCTAAATATCTTCTGTCTATGGTCAACCAAATATATCTTTGTTTTATTTTTATACAAAGATATTTGTTTGTTAATGGACGATCAAAATTCATTGTTTTAAATCCTGGCTTATAGAATGAAACAGAATCAAATAAGACATTATTAACCTTTTTTTTAATACCATAAACGAGGCTCAATATTTTTGTGTAATGAGAAAATCTATGGATTGAATTATTTTACTCAAATAATTAATCGGAGATGAAAAGAGTCATGGGTATTATGTCAATCTTAAATTAAATCGGTGATTCGCAGACAAATTGCCTCATGCTTCTATTTATATTTGGAATATTGACCTAAGCATTGATTTCTCATGCGTTAAGCAATTAAGACACAAAAACGTAAGTATTTATTACCTGTATCTTACGGTATAACTAAAATTTTACATACATAATAAGCTAAGTTACTTTTTTGTTACACATTGTTTACCATAACATCCTATTTGAATATGATTGACAACAATTTAGCTCATTCATACACCAATAAAAGCACCAGGGAGATTTCTGCGTATACAACGCTCTATTGGTGTATTTAGCACATGCAGTCTCGTGTCTATTCGTATGATTCTGCAGCTGTGACCTTCCTTGATTGAAGCAGTTTGTAGGCGCCACCTTTATTATGCAATTCAGTTCGTCTATCTTATTTAATGTTACTAATGAGAGTATTAAATTAAATCTAATTCACATTTATCAAGAGGAATTAATTGTGTTTTTGAAACCTATTGTCGATTCTAAAATAATTGTATTTTTTGTTAAATACAAGTAGTGATTGCCACATATCGACATTTATATTCATATACGAATAGAACTGGAATCGTATATGATAAATTAGAACGCGTCATGTAAAAAATCTGCTTTTTCTTAACACTGCTGTTGTGGGCCAAAAATAGATTCTACGATGCCTTTACTGTTAAACTATATGACCACCACCTTTAAAAAAACAAATAGGGTCTTAATGCTAATGCAAAATAACATTCCAGTCCATAATTGCGTCGCCGCAAACAGATTAACCATTTGCAGTTCATAAATGAGGCTTAAGGAATAACATCTTCTAATTACAACATTAATCATCTACGCCGCTCCTTTGAGTCGAGAAAAGAAATTCATTTGTTAATCGCACACTACTATTACGACGTATTCGTCATTGCGCGTAAAACGAAGATGGCGGCCGCAAATGAAGTAATAGTGGCAACTGGCAAGAACATAACCTAATCCAACGAGCGTTCAGTTGACCGGATAGGACGCTATTTATACAGAGAAAAAAACGCCATACACGACCAGTCTTCCTGTGCTAATCGTTGCCAATTACAAGTAACGTACGATGCAACGTTGGCAGTGTGTCGCGCGGGCGTGTGTGCGTGAGGTGCGCGGGCGCCGCGGCAACGTAGCCTTGAATGCGTACATCGACTGCACTTGCCCTGATATCAGCTCGGAAACGCTGTGTAACTTCGCGAGACCTATAGACAATGATGGACAAATAGGATTGAATTGATTGGAACCGTTATCGACACGTACAAATAAGTTTTATATAGTTACGTGGTTTTGAAGTACTCAGTAGGTATATAGACAAAATAAGCGTCATTATATACGTCATAATATACTGCTATATTTAGTATAATTATATTAGAAGATTAGATGATAAACATCTAATCTTTGAAATAAAAATAGCTTTTCCACTGGTATTTGTTTTGTCACCAGTGCGTAATTAAGAAGTAGTCATTTTAATTTTAAATCAGTATTAAGACACTTACGAAATCTATAGATTCTTAAGTGATAAAATCAGATAATTATGTTATAATAATAAGTACTGTTATAATAAGTATTGTGTGGCTAATAATAAATTACACACAATTCAAAAGTAGGTTATCAATATTTGTAATGCATAACCTAACATTTGATTCTATCTGTATATACATCTATGAAATTTTTGTAAAAAAAAATCAGATTCTTATATGAACTATATAGAATAAGACTTATTTTATATCATTTTTTATGATCTGCTTCAAAGGTATATCGAAAACATGTACAGTAATGTCAATAATAAAAAAAGTTAAAAAGATCGTATTATGAATAATCAGTAAACTCCGACTATCCGAACGCCCCAATCCGCAACACCTCGATCCTTAACCCATCTTGTTTCCATCTATCTCTGTCTAACGACACACCAGCGCTATCGCCGTCTCCCTCGTTGCGGATAATTGGCGCCGGAGGAAGCGAGAAGCGGAGAGATTGATGATCTAAGCACCGGATCGATCGACCACTCGGACGCTCTTTTAATCTTTTTATTTTTATTAATGTTTTTACCACTGGCAATGTTATTTTGAGTTCCGTTGCTCAGTGCAATTCTTTATTGGTACAAGGATTTTATACTTAATTAAAACTATCGTCCATCCATACATATCATACAAGTTAAATACTATTTTATAGTTAAAAGATTTTTTGTAAAATTACTGAATTTAATTTAATGAATTGAAAAATTATTCAAACTTGATTGTTCAAATAGTACATACAGTCGTTTTATTCTAATCCTTCGTTAAACAGGCACTTATTATATTGTAATGAAACCGTACATACCTTCGTGTATCACTTGAAATATTACACAATAAACCATAATCTCCGAACAAACAGACCTTCAGATAGTGAAACAATAAAGAGTTCAACGTGTACGGGACTTGAACGAAAATATTTTGTAACGTCGATGACAACGTCCTTCATGTAATCTAGAATCTTAAGCGAGTAATTTAATTGGCTTTTGCCTTATAATAGCCGTATAGCTGCTTTGTTCTGACTTGGGTGTGGCGTGGTAGACAGTTACTGGAGGGTCACGAAATAGTCACTTTAAGCGTTAATATAGAAAATTTCGAAATCGCAAAATTTCGTGATCTTGTAAGATCGGACACATAAGTGCATTTGATATTAACGCTCAACACTGACGCTCGAAACGAATGTTTTTTTATTTTAATCTGATGGAAATAGCAGATGAGCATGCAGTCCATCTGATGGTAAGTGGTTACTGCCGCCCATGGACATCTGTAAGCAGCTTCAAATAGAACAGGGGTTCTATCTGAAGTCCATCACAAGTGCGTTGCTACTCCCGAGGACTGAGATGGTCGCCTCATATAAGTGAGTCGGCAACCACCGTATCCAAGTGTCCACCGTGTCCAGCATTAGTGATTACTAACCATCAGGTGTTGGTATTCACCACTCGTTTATAAAAAAAAGAAAGGCATGTGTTACTTTACTTACACACAATCTTTTTAGCGCACAACTTCACCTAAATTAAAAACTACACCATGATCTATTTAAATAGCGTACATGAAGCAACTTATGCCTCGTCGTGGGTAACTAATAGGAAAGTTTTAAATTGAACACAGCTTGTCGAAAATTATTGAGTTAAACATAATTCTTGACGTTGAAAATCACGCGTGGCTAGCCTCATTTATAACATAATAAAGTTAGGCTGAAAGGTAAGAAGCCAAAGCAAACAATATTTTTAAACTTCAACACGAAAATAAAATAAAAATAATTTTGAAGTGGTGCGAGATGAGACGCTACTTTAAAGTGTATTAGGTAATCAAACAATCTTTATTGAAACATATAGTTAGATACACAAATTGGATTTATAATATTCCAATCGCTCTTAAATACATCGTTATCGCATATCCATTATTGTGCCACTGCTGGCTGCCTTCTCTCAAAATGACAGTTTTAGTCCGTAGTCCACCGCGTTGACCAAGTGCGAATTGGTTGACTTCACATGCTTTGAGATTTTTTTAAAGAACTCTCAGGTATGTAGATTTTCTCACGATATTTTCCGTCGCCGTAAAGCAGTGATAATTAATTTCTTATACGAACATATTTTTAGGAAAAAATATACTCAGTGTGTCTGACATTCATACACCGGACACGCGATTAAGAGGCCAAGTTTCGACCATTAAGTTATCATAGCTGACGACCCGCGTGGCTGAGCGGTCACCATACCGGTCTGACACGCAGTGGGTCCTGGTTTCCATCCCCGGCCCGACAGACATCTGAATGATGAGTTTAGATTTCTGTTCTGGGTCTGGGTGTTTGTGTATTCGTCTTTGTGTGTCCTAGCACCCACGACACAGGAGAAAATCCATGCTATGAGTGTAGAAAGCGTTTTATGTTTTTATAGCTCTCAAAAATGCGTAATATTATATTTCGATTATAATTGTAGCTGTATATTTATAACCTGTCAGTGTGTAAATTTATTTTCAATGTAATATCTCTTCTCGAAGATCAAAATATTTATGGCGTACAATGCGGATTAGTAGGAACGGGTTAGCCTTCGATGTCGGAATGCCACCGCATACGCTTCCGACAAGATTTATCGACTGCAATCTAACGAAAACAACTTGCTTAAGTTTGTATTCTTTAATATTAGTAGCTTCCGCCATGACGAAAAACTTTCAATGATGATCCATTTTTTGTCTACATAAAAATTATACAGATCAGCAGTCAGTTGCCCATTTATCTGGACAAAAATCTAAGTAAAACAGGAATTCTCACTTAAAATTTTGATCACGGGTGCCTTACTGAGTGTACTCTGCGTGTAGTTGCAGATGCGTAGCGCAAAGAGCTCTACTACATCTAGATAGAGCTATTGTACCATATTATGTTTTGGGTGTATGGTATATTTCATTAAAGCATAATTTTAAAAAGTAACGTCAATTTATCAAAATTGAAGATTCTGATTATATCTTATCAGATTCAATTCATTTTAAAATATAGAAAACGTCCAATTTGTTCACAAAAAGTATATACCTACCAGTTACAATTGCGCAAAATATCTTTTGCATAAAAATCGTTCAGCGTCAAGACGTAAGACGTAATAACTAAGTTCAAGGTTATCACGGAATTCGTTCCCGGAAAGCAGTTGATAAGCTACCCGTTACATAAGCAAGTGCGGGTTCGATGCCCGACGCCGAGATACGACACCCGCTGACCCCAGATAGCCTAGATAGCTTATCTAGTATGCCTCTAGCGTCTTTGATTCTTATTAGAACGATAATAACAACATAACAAAGTACGTCATGTCATGTGTAGAATTCTAGCAGGTATATTAGATTTTTGCTTTTATTCTTCTACGTATGTCTCGTGATCATGCATAAATCGTAAATGAAATCTGCTCCTATATAATCGGGATTCAAATCAAATCACGGTCCTATAATGCTCTAGTCAAAAGCACCACCGCCACACTTATTTCCTCCTAATAACAGCAGTGATATACGCTGCTGTGTTCTGGTCTGAAAAGTGTTGTAAGGGAGACATACTTATACAAGGCATTTGAACGTCTTCGGGAGTAGTAATGCATCTGTGGCCAACCTCCAATTACAGATGTCAATGGACGGTAGTGGCCATTTACCATCAGCTGGACTTCATATTCGTTTGCTACTTCAATACTATAAAAAAGAGAAACGAAGAAAGTGAAGATATTAATAATACAAACGGAGTGAATTCGCTTTAACAAGTATTATAAAATACGTCATGTAAGTACTTACACACGTACTAAAAATCTCCAGTAAAATATTTAATTGATACAAACAATTGCTTATTATATAATTTAGAATGTAATCATCATAATTTTTACTTACGTTTCCGCGTATCATTCGCTTATTAAAAATACATAATTATATGTTATTTCTGGAGCCGTTAACCGCTAAAACTACTGGTACCTAAATATATAAAATAATAAGTATGTTTTCCTTTAATTTCATGAGCAAAACAAACATTCATAAATCCTGAATTATTTTTTATATATTTTGAGGGAATTTTAACTCGACAGTAAAAAACAGTGGTTTTGTGAGCTGTTGTGCTAAAGTTATTAATGGATACTGGATTAATATAATAAAACAATACTAAATTATTGTTTCTGAAATGGCAACAATATTTTTTTATTTATGAGTATTGATTTAAAAAATATTGACGTATTATGTTTTGGTTATCTGCGGCGAGAGTTATTCTTCATCGGGTTGATGTTGCATCATAAAACCGTGATCTGATACGGTACGACTTAAATCTTTCCGACTATAGTTATGTAATTTCGCTTCCGATCTTACAAGTCATAGGACTTCTTATCAGATGAAGTAGCAAACGAGCATGTAGTCCACGTTAGTCCGGGGAAGTGGGGAGACCACTGCCACACCTATTTGTAGAGTTAAGCATTTTTGAGTTCAGTTGGCATCATGTGGTTGCTGACTCCCTTTTTATATGACGACCATCTTAGTCCTTAGTAATAGCAACGCACCTGTGGTCGACTTGAGATAGAACTCACGTTTTGTATCAAATTGTTTATAGATGTCCATGATCAGCAGTGACCATTACGTTTATATGGACGACATCCTGGTTAGCTACTTAATAAGATATACTTAAAATATTCTCAGCTATTCTTATATCAGTCGGTGATAAACTTAAAGCGATAAATGGTAAAATGAACGTAATTATATAATATACACATTGATATAAAACTTTTCTAACACACTCGCCTAAAGCCTTACCTTAGTGGTAATGATGACGCTCGCAATAAACGCCCAGCCAGGTGTTCGAAACCTGTACCGCGCAGTGACAACCAAACTTATTGCAACATTAAGCAGAAAGCAGATAGTGCAGTTAAACTTCTTACCATTACTGACCTGTGAGTAATGGGTCTGGGTGCTGATAGGTATAAGGCGGCAATTTGTTAGGTTTGGCCAAACAGCGAGTTTAGTGCAAGCTTTATTTAACGATAGAAAGATTATTTATAAATCAATGGGCGAAAACGATGTAGTGTTAACATTATATATGTGTGAGCATTTACAAGCATTGTACATTGCCATGAATATCAGGATAACCTCTTGACAATTATTACATGATTACAATATTCGTAAGTATGAAACATAACGCTATAAGAAATTTATCGCACTCCCTGTGATCCTGCCAAGATTATGTAACAAGCTTTATTCATCCTCTCAATGATAAATAAAAAAATATCTTTAGTGCTTAGCTATTTCCATTGTATGTAACTTCTGTACATTTCAAGCTTTTAGACTTCATGACTTCAATATGTTTTTATGTAGTCTAGAAATGTTTAATGTAAAAAAATATATAACTTTAGATTTTTTCATAAGTTATCAGCCTGTTATCACAGCCGAATAATTTTAATCTAAATATAAAATAAATTATGTTGTTATCAGTAATTACAAGTTAAGTATGTAATAATCAACACGTTTAATGAAATAACAAAAAAAAAGTCGAATTCAGGACCTCCTCCTTCTTTAAAGTCGGTTAAAATAGTAATAGAAATGAAAACTTATGTACGACATTCGTTCATAAATCGTTACTAAATAATAAAGTGGATACAAGAGTTCACTTGTTTATTTTACTGATTGAATCGCATAAATTATATTAATATTAATTTAAATTAATAAAACGATAATGATATAATCGCATAGGAGTATTGATGAAAAAATATATAACACCATCAAATACATGTACGTAAATGAAGTGTGTAACAACTTAATTTATATATATATTTATACAAGTGATAACTAACGCAAAATTAAATCTACGAAAGCAGTTGAGTACAATATATTTACCCCTCAAGAACAAACTATTGCTTTAAAAATAAAATAAAACCGGGTTTATAACAGTGACTACATATTTAATTCTATTCAAAACAAACAATAATCTGTTGCTATTTCCGTCATTAACACCAAAATCCTTACAGATACATAACTCATAAATAATATCACATTTATAAATAATTTAGTTGAAATTACTGTATAAAACATTGTGCGTAATAGTTTATTTAGTATACACGTAGTATCAAGAAAGTGATTTGTAGAAACAAACGATCAATCTTCATGACGCTTATTAAGAACAATATGCACTTACATTACTGTTCCGACGCATCATCCGTTACATAAAGCCGGTCATAACACATAACTGTGCGTAAACACGGTCAAGTGTTAAAAATAACTGGTCTAGTTAGATAGTAAACTTCCTGAGTACCCCGCCGCCATGAAAACATCAATGGCGTATTCATGGTCACATCTACGTGACCTATCGTAGTTCCTCAAAGTTGTTTATCACGGAAAGAAAACCACCGACGAAAACAACATGACGCAGTAAACATTCTCTCGGCGAATAGAACAACTGAATTTATCTCCATAGGCCAAATCAACGAGTGACATTGGCTCTACATTTGTCGTAGGTACCCTATCTATTGTGGCCAGCGTAACCTGACCCGTATTGCCGTCGAGATCGCACGAGAACCGTGTTAGTAGGCTCACAGAAGCGAGGGAGGGGCGGGCCAGCTTACGACGGGCGAGTCAGTGTGTCACGTGGTCGGCGCACGCGCAACTTTTGTAGTAAGTCGGTCAATGCCCCGAGCGTTAGATAAAAAAAAACACACACAGAAATTGTTTACGCGGCGTTACGCAAAACATTGATACCGATTGTTTCTCGCGTTCCGGTTCACGATTAATTTTGTTTCAAGATTAACTTCGTAATTTATGCGCTCCGTAAGTTTTTATTGTTTTATTGCACGTTTGTATGGAATTAGAGTCACTTAAAAGTCGTCAGGGATGCTTTACATACATACAAAAAAAAACATAAATAATTGTAGTTTTTTCATATGTTTGTGTCCGAGGTTGATATTGTAGTCGTGCAAGCTACATTATAATACACATTTTATCATACTTAAATGCTTTTAGTGTGCTTTCAACAAAAAAAAACATAAACGTACATAACAAAGACATATTTTCTGTTTATTGACCAGTAAATTATTATCATTGACGTTAATGTTGGAATTGCATAAGCCAGCGATTGTATCGGGTAAAATTGTCACAGGCAGACGTACTCAGGTGACTCATTTAAATGTAGGTCACTCAGAGGATATTTGGAACTTTACTAGAGTGCGACATACGTAACTATGTGGAAAAAATTACGTAGAAATCAATCGCATATACAATTTTCCTCCTACAACCCGGGCAATCGCTCAAATGAGTAAAAAGAAACGAGTAACAGACTTGTAATAGATTTAATTAATAGACGGGTCTCAGTGAAAACCTGTCTGGCAAGTCGGGAAATTAAGGAAAGCTCGCCGACGAAAGTGGAAAAAGCTCCGCCGCACACAGCGGCCGGCACGCACACACGAGCAGGCACCACACTCGCGACGCGGCTGTGTGCGATTCGGAGCACACACGCGCAGCGATACGAAAACGAAAGTGTACGAGCGGCGCCGATCGTTGCCGAAGCGAGCTCACGAAGTCAGTGGAACTCGTCGTCGAAACTGGGACATCAGTCCGCAATTCGACGCGAACGCCGGTGGACGCGGCGCGCGGTTGCCACACAACACATTACGCTATATGACATAACTGGAAACGCTTGTGATTATGGTGTCCGTGTGAATAATTAAACATGATGGCAGTGGAGGCCCGTCCGGCAAGCGCCGGCCCGGACAAGCGCCGGTCGCCAGCCGCGGACCGCAGAGCGATGAGCGCCGACTCCGAACCTCGCACCCTGGCCGCCAGGAAAGCGTATCCCGAACCAGAACCGGAAGATGCTGCCGATGCGCCGCTAGACTTGACCGTTCACACTCGCAAGGAAATCACAGTTCGCGATTTCGCACGCCACTCGTTCGCCGATCCCGCAGACTACGTGAGGGCACAGGTCATCCTCAGGCAATCCCGGGACTACCTGGCCGCCGCCGGCCGCGACTCCGGCACCGAGTCCGACGATTCCGCCGGCCGGTTCAGCCCCGGGGAGGACCCCGTCTCCGGGAAGGCATACAAGAAATCCCTAATGAAGAGATACAGTAAGTTTTTGTTATTTACTGTCAAATATACCGAAGATTGCAGGAGATTGATTTAACGTGATCGAAGTGCGTTCAGCTCCTTGGCTTGAACTGCATCAGTCTAGATTTGTTATTTTTAGACTTATTTGTCAATATTTGTATCAAGCAGATAAGTGGAACAGGAACACATCATAAGTTATTATTGTTGGCAATTTTCCTCATCGAATAAATATTTTTATTTATGTTTTTTAAGTACAGCTTAACTCCTAAACGTTGTTTTGTTGCCTGTTTATGAGTGCTTGACTATAGGTAACTGAAACTTTTACGGAGATAAATAGGTATTTGTAACTGCGTTCAGCGCTGAACAATTGCCAGCATTTGCGCCTTGCCCTTGCGTTTTGCATGAGTTGCGCTGATATTTTGACGATTCTACCTAATTATCTGTAAAAGCTAAAAAAATATATATTCAAAGGAAAATTGACAATTACGCTGTCCTAGACAAAATTCTGATTTTAATCTATTATTAATGGGAGTAATAAATTAACACCGGGGGCTCTTTTGAGGCTATATGATTAATTAATGTAATGGAAAACGTAGAAAAATGAGGGGGGAAATATTGTGAGCTTTATTTATTATAAACAAAGTGAGGCAGCGAGCTACGTACGTAGCGGCTCTACAGCCTGCTACGCTGTCACCGACGACAACATGCAAGCCCAATGGCTGGGCTTGCATGTTGTCGTCGGTGTAAGTTACTCTAAACCTTACTGTATTTTAAAAAACTTTTCATGTATTTACGTTTACTTTGATTGTATTATGATTTAAGCAATTTCCGTGATTGGTGTATAAAACATCTGAAAAAAAGAAAATAAGTAATTTCAACTGTAATAAACAAATACATAGTAATCGTGTAATAGAATAAATTAGCTATGAGTGAATCACAGTAGAAGAATTTTAGTTTTAACAAACAACCTTCCTTATACCTCTATTATCTACTTCCTAATTGAACTTGCAACTAGGTATGATTTTTAAATCATTTATTAATAATATTAATTGGTAACTGTTAACGTTCGATTTTTGACTACTGTTGATCGTTTGTTATTATTTTTTGATAAGATATAAATCTCACATACCGTTAAAAAAGTTTAAAGGCCGTTTCCGTTTCACCTATTTTACCGTAAGTTTTTTCAAGAGTTACTATGTGCTGGGTCGAAGGACTAAAACGCATAGGGTATTGTGACTTAGTCCTTAAGGGAAACAATGCTATTCCCGGCTTAAGAACTATCCTATTAAGGTTTTGATTACAGATGTCTACGGGCAGCAGTGGCCCTTTTTTATTAAGTATACACATGCTGGTTCACTACCTTACTACTTCAATTCACAGAACACACTAATCTAATTAAAATTATATGTATTAAAATGCACGTGGTGAGTGAATCACGCTCGTTAGCAACTAATAGTTCTTAATTATTGTTTTCTATCGTATTATTTTAGTATATCCTATTTCTTTATCACAATATCAGGCTGATCTAAGATATTTTAAGGCTTATCTTATTCACACGTCAATAAGAGAAAGACATAAAAACTGCTTTACTAGACTTCTTGTTACTATGTCTCTCGCGTTGTTTTAACTTTAAGAATAAACTCTTAATTGCAAAAGATATCAGTTTGCTTCTACGGTCCCTAGGGGCTTTCACGCTTAAGTCTAAGTCCTGGGGCCTCATCAATCGGACCCTCTGGGGTTCAAATATTGTAACGGTTGTCAACAAGTCCATGCTGACGTAACAGATGGAATAACTTTCGTAAAAATATTATAAGGCTTAAATTATTTATTACATAAAAAAATAAATAGGTTGGTAATTCGTGCTTTTGCGCGCTACACTTCTCAATTTACAATCGAGGAGGCCTGGATGATACTCCAACATGCTTCTCCAAGTCTTCGCCCCTTCTTCCAAGTACAGGGTACCAGTAAGGCCACACGTAAGGCGTACGACATAGTTTAACGGCTTCCAGCAATAATATCAGCTGAGATCACTTAACATGTCCTCCGACGGAAACGCGCGTGAAGTTTAACCACTAGCGGTAACCCATCCAACTCCATCACACAATCAAAAAAATATACATATATGTATTACCCTACTTTATATATTAAATGACATCATAGTATAGACAAACACGTGTTATGTTTAAATAAATTGTCATTTCCGGTTAAATTAATTTTCGATGCCAGTTCTTTCTGTCGAATTGGGTTACACATGATACCGCAATATTATCATTAATTACCTTGTGTATTATTTCCTCATTTTTAGGTTAATTGAACTTTGTTATCGTGATAACAATTAGGCATTTGATCGAAAAGGTACTTATTTCACGTATATATTTTTTATGTGCTTAGTATAAATTATTTCCGTTTTTACTTTCACCTAACAGCGAATAACATTAATAACTTTCGTAATATAAGTAAGTTTACTTAAATTACGCTATGTCTTAATATTAGGCTATGTCTGTATAAAAACTAAATCATCGAGATTACTTTTTTGATCGATTCCGTATCTTAGTTAGAATGCCCCGAGTATATTTATCTATTTCCTTTGTATAAAATCCTAGGTGAGCTAAGCTATAAGGTAAATACAGGTTTGAACAGCCTCTTACTGCGATTCCATTAATTTAGTGCGGTCACCAACATGCACATCATATATGCCCACATACATGAACTTTCGAAAATTAGATAAACTACAGGTTTAAATAACACCAAATTACCAATTAAATTTCCAAAACCATAAATATTTGCAACAATATTAAACATTATCATTCCGGCACCGACATTCCAATAAATAGCGTTTCGACTCTAGTGCTGTACAATAAGCTATTGTTTCTGGGAATGCGGACGATACATTTCCCGATATCAATTATATTTTATCAACCAATATGTATTTAATATTAGCGAAATACAGGGAAAACTGTAGTACAGACGATGAGAAAAGCACTGAAATGGAAGGTTGTATACTTTAGAGAGACCTAATATCAACAGTCTGTGTAGGTTGAATGTTTTGTTTTTGTTCGCGCTTAATATCATTAATAAAAATCAATCATTCATTTTTTCATGAATATAAATTATTTAAAATATGGAGTGTAATACTTTAGGTTCATTGATAGTGTCATAGGTCTCTTCTGATGGGGTTTTTCCAATAATCACTGCTCTTGGCATACCTGTTGGTGACTGCAGTACGTATTAATATAACACAGAAAGATGCTACTATCCCTAGTCGTCTCTTACAACATCCACCGGAATGAGAGAGTGGTACTTTTTAACACCGACACAAAACGCCACTAACAAAAGGTAATCTCAATTTATTATAATGTCAATATCAGGATATGTAATAACACCTCAAAGAACGGCTTACTTTGGAAAGAGTAGCAAGGATAGAAAAGGGACCCATATCTGTCCCCGCCGGCGGCTCATAACATTGACGAATAAGTAGCCCACACATTTATTCATATGTGGCATAAAACTTTCATGTATCTTATGAAATCGGTCTAGATAGGTTACTACATCGGTTGCTATATCAAATATTGCCGCGGGCGACACTCTCCTATATTCACATTTCATTTATATATTCATTTTTAATGGCCTATTAGATAAAACATTGTAGGTGATAAATACATTGCCCAAATAGTATTAGCGTCTATCTAAGGACACATACACTAACAGAGAGATAAATTAAACTTTGTGTGTAGGTATGTCAATGCGTGTGTTTGCTTGTATCGACCACGCCAACCCACGTGGTGGAGCGGTCACCATACCGGTCTGACACGCAGTGGGTCCCGGGTTCGATGATGATGAATGATGAGTTTAGATTTCTGTTCTGGGTCTGGGTGGTTGTGTATTCGTCTTTGTGTGTCCATGGCACCCACGATACAGGCGAAAATCCTAGTGTGGGGCTATGAGTGTAGAAAGCGTTTATGTTTATGTTTTATCCTAGGTAGGAATATGGCACTAGGATAAAACATCTGTATAAAATACATTCCAAGATCATACAATTGTTTCTATGTTAGTACAAACTTCAAACGGGGACAATATTTCGCTAGCATTGCTTTAAAAAGCACAAATAGTTGTGACAGTAGTGCCTGTACAGTCCAACGTAATTTTTTCTCGACTGTAAATAACAAGCAAGAACAGTTTGTAACTAACTAAATGAACCTGTACAACCCCAAAATTAGTATTACAAATATTTAAAAATGAAATGGGGTAAATTTTTCAAACCTTATCGTAATTAAAATTTCCGTTAACGAATGTTAACCGTTTATAAACAAGAAATTAAATTTGGAAAATAGGGATAATATTGAAAACTAGATAGAGCCTTTTAACAAATGTCCGAGGTCATTAGCGACGTTTCGTCAGATAATCCAACTGTAGTAGCATAATTCATGATCTGAGCAACATTTGAAGCATATAAGAAAAAAACTGAAAATTAAACGAGTGCATAAAATTGCAGTGGTTTGTACAATTTCCGCCTACAAGTGCAATCGTTGCAATACATGTTGCACTAACACAAATAAAGGTCGTCGACATATCACGGATAATGTACCTCATGTTATTTACCTACATACTAGGGACACGCCCGGGTGCAGCGACAGTCTTTATTTTTATTAAAGGTAATCAAACCTTTAATTAAAGATAAAGTCAGTCGCTAGTATATAATAACTGCATTTTTCTGAGCTTGTGCACTTATTTTGTAATACCTCAGCAAAGTTTTTTCTCTGTATACCAGTTAATAAGAGTCTTAAAGACTGTTCAAATTGTCAAAACTTGACATAACAAAAAATTCATACACCAAGATGTTTCTTTTTTCTATTTCTAATATTAAATAGAAAAATAACACATTTCTTTATTTAACGATCAAAAATACAACCTGTTGAAGATAGGGCGGGGGGATAGAAACGCTCTCTACACTCTTAGCTCCACACTTGGATTATGTTCTGTGTCGTGGGTGTCATGGGCCCACAAAGACGAATACGCAAACACCCAAACCCAGAGAAACAGAAATCTAAACTCATCATTCAGATTTCTGTTTGGCCGGGGATCGAACCCGGGACCCATTGCGTGTTAGACCGGAATGGTGACCGCTCCGCCACGCGGGTCGTCATAGGTAGGATAGGTTTGATAAAAGGATTATTTTCTGTACAAAAACTTTTAATTCAAGTCTACATATCGATTACTCTTGAGCGCATCTTAAAGACCTTTAAAATTTACATACAAACATATATTACTATGTTTTGTAGTTGAATTAAAATCATTATATCCACCATTAGTAATCACTTAATCAGCGCCACCTAAACACTCGTACAGTTAAACAATACCAATATGACAATGTTTACGAAACGTGCGCAGTCAGCAGAGCCGCATCATCAGTTCGTGGTAGCGGGTTCGATGCCCGGTCACTTCCGAGTATGGTGATGGACGATTCGGCACGACTGTCGTATTACGTTTCCAATTACATTCGCATTGAATACGCTACGTGACATTATTTTATTGTTTTTTAGCCGACCCACTTGCAGTTTTTGTGGGACTCTATGTAGAGTACGTTTAGCGGTCCGTGTGGAAACGCGTGAACGTACAGTTTAATAATATTCCTGCGTGCTGACTTTGACATACATTTTTTTCTGTAGATCTTAAAAATCTCAAAAATTTTGCAAATCTCTAAAATGGTTTTTACATATACTAATTACCGTTTAGATTCCTAATTTCAAAACACGCTTTTGTATAGTATTAAATCAAATCTGGTTGCTATAAATATAGTCTGGTATACCAACCATAAGGAAAGTTCGTTCAAAATTATCACCAAGATAAATTACGATGACGTCAAAGAGCTGTCGTTAGGATGACTTATACGGAACTCTGTCTACAGCCAGACTCACACTTGACCGTCTTTTCCTCATGGTTTATGTTAGCATGTTGCATGACACACGTCACCCCATAACAATGTATGTTAACATGCTGAACCTCATTAGCATACTGAAAAAACTGTAATAAGAAATGCACATATTATGTGGCCTACAAGTTCTTTTAATGTATTTACTTAATATGTTTATTTACCTAATAGATCCGCATAATCCACTAAGAATCTTGAAAAATATTGTATAATTAAAAGTCATGACTCAATGTTAAAGACTTGTTTCACTGTGTAATGATAAGCGGCAAGCGATATAATATTATTTATATGTAGAATGTGACAGCAGTCAAATAAATTAAAAACTCATTTAAAGCAATAAAATCAAGTCAAATAATTATTTTGTTTATAAATAATTGATGTACATGATATTAATTGAATAGTTAAATAGTATAAGCAGTGTGTTACGTGCATAACGTGCATGAAGACTGATGAGGCCGCGTGCTGACGGGATTCTTCGCTTCCGCATTTAGCCTAATTTCCTGATTCTATCTAGTTAAAATATTACTTACAATTTAATTAATTATATTTAGCAATAATTGTCTGATCTTAGAATTGGACACCAGTTTCTCATTTAGTTTGTAATTTTAATACATTAGTTTAAGTAACTATGGGATTTTTTGAGTCCTCCGGCTGTCATTAACGTCTATTTGTGCTTTGTTCTATTTACAGCTGGACATCTTAGAATTATATTTAAATCTTCGCTCACTATTTTGCGCTACTCGTTTATCTTTTGCGATGAAGCAAGTGTTACAAATGTTGGTAAATTATTTAATAAAAATGTTTTTGTGTGATGAACACAAGTGGGCGGACAGCGCAGGCTTCCGTGAAAAATCTAAAGCATATATAATCAGTGGCAGCTGGTCACAACAGTGTCCGTTTCAGTTTAACAATCCGACATATCTGTGTCAATGAAATTACACGAATCTTTATTATTTTAAGTATCACTGCAGGAGCGATCTAGATTTTTGCTCACTAAAACGATTTGAAGAATTTATTAGGCGATTTTAAGAATTTATCATACAAAGACTGAAACGTGAATTTAAACGTCCCGAGCTTTATAGAAGCTTTATTGGAGTTGACTGAGTCTTAAAAGTAAAGTAGGAATAGTATGATAAATTAGTCAAACTATTTATCAAAGCCCTAATCGATCCGAAGACCTATATTATGGAATCATTTTTCAGTAATAATACAATAGTATCATTTTAGCGTTTCATATCATCATTTAAAACAATTTATCTCGTCATGCTCAGTAAAATCGATTGAAAAATAATTATAAATTTTAAACGATGTCGCAGGCAAACAGTTAGTTAACCCATAAAACAATACACGTGCGTGCACCCGAGTTCTACTCAAAATTGGAGCACCAAAAAAAAATTGGTTTCTGGGATACCTTTCCCATGATCGAAGAAAGGCTTTACAGGAAACAATACTCAGCAGCTGCCTGTCCAACGCCGGGTTATCAACTATGATACCTGCACAGGTCGGAAGTGAAAGGTGCGTAAAAAATCCTATTTATGCGTACAAATCCCGATATCTACATATACGTGATCCACGAACGGACGGATGCGCTAGGAAACAATGCACCGTGATTTGATACTGCATTCTAATGACGTTTTTGCCGAGACCACGGTGAAATGTGCTGTACGCTAGCCACTTCAAAATATTAATGAGGACAAAAATCCCGAAAGGAGCATGTTCTATGTACGACAAAAAGTTAAAAATAAAGAGACTTAGCTAAGCCTTTCTCAATTGCAAAGAATACTCGCCTAGGAGATATATGTAAGTGTTGCAGTCACTAGAAAACATAATTGATGCGAAACATTAAACATAAAATTTACTAGATGGATATATGAGCAAAACAACTTTGTGTAGGTAGGTTGTATGTCAAAACACAGGCTAGGCGGAGACATCATGGACATAATAATAAAACATCGACTGGCCGGAGATCGCCGACAAAGGTCGTTGTTCTCGGAAATATTTACATAAATTATTTCTTAAAGCGTCAATTATTAGCGTAGACAAGCAACTGGCCACTGGCCGTGCTCCCATCTATAAGATTCGAGTCACAATCAAAATATAACCCGACTACCTGTTCGTAGAAATTCTACCATCAAAGAAGAAAAAATAATGATTATATTAATTCCATTCTAATTTCAAATCGACGTTAACGATAACCGGGTCGATATAATCTGAACTCTAACTACCAGTTGACTGAGTTTACAGCTAATAGCCCGCCAAATACGATAGGATATTTTTGTACAATGTAAACAATAGACTGTCCCGAAAGGGTGAGGAAGGGTTGTCCTTTTTTTGAATAGCTTCCTGGAAGCCGTTCGTCCCTGTCGCTCCACTCTTCGACCGTAGCGTAAGACAGAAATAAAAACAGATCCAGACCGATCTTTTTTTAGTATGCATTTTCAGTATTCAAATGACGTTAGCGCATCCGTTTTTAGAATTTCGAAAATAAATAAACCGGTAGACTTACGACACCGCCAATTGTTAATCTATGTGTAAACTGTTTTATAACTTCCTCGGCGAACAATAATACTCCTGACAAATGACTTGTTAAGTTCAGTTCAGGATGAATAAGGAAGAATCCTTTGCCTAAAAAAATGAGGTTAGCGCACTATGGTCACGTGTTCAGATGTTTTTACAGCCGGCGGGGGCTTATCTGTTATGTATTTATGCATGTAATGGTCTTTATAGCGAACGAATCTGATCGTGCGGCCGCGCAGTTTTTGGCCGGCCTTCAACCGCGAAGCAAGGCTCTTGGATTTCACAACACGCAGACTGGCAGAGACGCCGACCTGTTAGGCCACTGTTACTCGGGGCCCCTGATGCTAAACATTTTATTTACGAGTTTCCGCGCCCAATCCCCACCCGACTTAACCCATGCATGGGCTTGTTATTTTGTATACGGAAATTCTAAGTATTTACGTAAAAATACTCTCATACAGGCAAACAAAAATTAAAAATGAATGATTGCTGTTATTGTGCGAACAAGTTTTGAATGAGCATAAAAAATACAGTCATTTTAAGATCACAGACAACATATCATTTTTAGGTGGATGTAAAAGATTCGCGCAAAAAGCGACTCAAAATAACTTGAGGAACACGTCTTGAAGTGCTCTGAACCACTCAAGAACATGTGAACCGATTACGCGCCGAACAAAAAATTTAGTTAATAGGGTCATACCGTATTTCGTAAAAAACCACGGGTTTCCGTAACCATACACCGCTCACCTTGCTTCGTTCATCTGTCGCAGAAAAAATGTTTAACCCAATTTCGAATTTAAAAAACCTACCTGCCACCGGTAGCGGGTTCCACCCCCGCGTTTAAAAGAACTAACTGTAAAACTTTTTTGTATACGAAATGAAGAATTGGCGGCATTTTTTCGCGGTTTTTTGCGCTGCACTATACTTTTTTATTATTGCCAAATTTATGAGTGCGTTCCGTGTTTCGCAACGGTACTTCGCCTTTGTCTGTTATTGCAATGCAGATGTTTTTGCGAATCCACCGATTGTGTTTTATTTATGTTTATGTGAACGCTCCCTAACAATTTATTTTGTAGTAACCCTACGTTTTCTAAGACAAAACACACCAATAAATCATGATACATTGGAACACGAGTTAACATTTCAAAACTGCTAACAAGCCATTATACATTCATCGGACATAAACTAGATTAGCGGGCATAAACTTGACAATTATTTCTAAATCGAGTGCAATAAGGATGAAAATTGAATAGTAATTAGTGTCCGATAGATATCCATTGGCCGTCCGTCTGGCCAGCGCATGCGTCAGACGGAAGGTAATGGCAGATATCTGTGATGTCACCACTCTGCCCGCTTCCGGCCGCTCTCACACCCACACGCGCACATACACACTATATATAATACAAGCACTCACCAACACATAGTGCATGATAACTTCGATGTGTGTAATCCTTTGTTTTGTGGCAGCAATATATCGATAAAGTGAGAAACGTTTTCAGATCTATCGTCAGATTTTTATCGTTTATCTAGATTATCTAAATATCAAACTAAGCCTGTGTTCCTCTATACATATGATATGATTTTAGAGGATTGCCATTTTTTTAATAACTTGAATTAGCGTACATGTACTTATGATGATAATAACTGCCACCCATAGCATCCCGGATGGGTAAGGAGTTCTACCTATAACTATAGATAACGTCAAGATTGCTTGAAATAATATATTATTATAGTGAGTTATATGTTGCATAGTATATACAATTAATTATTAGTAAAGCCTAGACAGATGACGTTAACTAATGCCAGGTACATGTCAAATTGAAATAGGTATCGATATGAGTAATTATAACACAGTTCCCAAAACAATTAGGAACAGGATAAAAAGAAGAAATCCTCGTGCCGTATTAATACATCCGGTATATTTTATGAGTATTTCCTCTTATTGTAACAATTATGTCAAATTAATATTATAAAATTTGGGTTTATAATGGATTAATTATGCAAATTTATTGTTGGTATATTTTTGTTAAATCTTATTTGTTAAATTTTGGCCTATGGGGGCACA
>MOOZ01000736.1:377019-399295 GCA_002930495.1 Cecropterus lyciades | reverse complement strand
GGATATGAGTAATTATAACACAGTTCCCAAAACAATTAAGAACAGGATAAAAAGAAGAAATCCTCGTGCCGTATTAATACATCCGGTATATTTTATGAGTATTTCCTCTTATTGTAACAATTATGTCCAATTAATATTATACAATTTGGGTTTATAATGGATTAATTTTGCAAATTTATTGTTGGTATATTTTTGTTAAATCTTATTTGTTAAATTTTGGCCTATGGGGGCACAATTTTTTTTTTTTTTTTTGAACAGATTACGATTAGATTTGAACTCGATTTAAATTTATAAGATCCGACAAGAAATTCGGGAGATAACAATTTTCTTATTTTTTCATTACTGTTAACAATTTTAAATGTTATTTCTTCTATAACATTTTGCCTTCATGTTTATATTAAAGCTCTCTCACATTTCTTAAAATGACAGTTAAGTAAATAGTAAATATTCAATAGCTTGTATTATGTAAATATTAGGCAATTGCGTTTAAAGGTCTAGTTTCAAAGCAGACGATACACAAACATTGTAAATTGGTAGCCGCGAGCAAACTAAAACAATTATTTATATTATTATAGCCATATTTAGATGCTTATTATAGTTTAAGAGATGATCTCCTGCTTACCTACAGTGACACTAAAGCCCACAGCTGGGCACCTGGCTTCTCTAAGTAAGAAAGGTTAACAACACTCACATGGCATAAGGAAGGGATACTCTACATTGAAAATATATTATGGAAATCTATCTTTCATTTCCGAAAAAAGATCTTTTATAAGTATATGTGTAACATGGTGTGTATGCTCTGTATTCGAGCTTACATATACATAAAATTGTGTTCTAGAAAACGTATGTAACAAAGTAAACTTAGTTATATTACATAAGGGAATCTACATACGTAGCACGCTTTGATATGGAACCTTGAATGTCTACACTTGTTTTTTTACTCCAGATTCTAGATGGCCCATTAGCCGCCTTGTAGCCCGATGTTAGATAATACGGAAGAAAAATAAAAAGAGTTCCAGATATTCATATTTATTTTGACGCGACTGTTTATTTTATTGTATAAATGTAGAATCACTAGGTCAGTATTACGTTACGGACTTAACCGAAATTCCCTTTTTTGTGACTTAGCACTTAAAAATCTATAAAATTTGTAATAAATGCTTAGGGCTTTCCTTTTACTTGCATTAATAACTATCTAATACAAATAGTATGCGTTTCAATATTTATTTGACCATGGAATTTACGTTACGAAACAACAGCCTCCGTTACTATGTCTGATATAATTTCCTCCAAATCATAATTATAATGGAATCATGATATATACAATGACATGAAAGATTGAAACATAATTAATTGTAATTATCTTTCTGACTTGGCTGCAAGGCTGCTAGTTCAGTAGGGCCTTATTTCTAAAATAATAACTACACAATAACGCTGAACAAAGGAGTATCAGAAGTGAACAGAACTCATTGGAATAAAGAGAGCGTGTTATCTTTGAGTCGAATAGAATGGTGTTCATAGAAACTAGCTAGTTACCTTATTGTATAATTAATTGCAAATATAGCCTTTGACACGGAAATACTATTCAATTCGACAGATTAAAAGAAACGCTGATTCGAAGCTAGAACACTCAGCCACTAGACCTCTGACAAATTTTTTGCTACTGTGTAGGTTCATAATTCATTCATAATTAAAGTATTAGGTTTGCAGCTGTAAAGCAGCCATCAAATATCAAATTTTAAAAAAAGTGTGTGTCGGCTCCGACGCATGACAGGAGGTTACTCCTGAAGCACGATTGTCCAAACAGGCGCAATAAAATTAAATTAAAAATAAGTTTCAATTGTTGTAATCAGCGCCATCTATGCGATGAAAGAACTTAAAGTAAATTTCAATTGTTGTAAACAGCGGCAACTATGCGACGGATGAGAAAACTTGCAATAATATTCAATTGTTGTAAACAGCGCCATCTATACAACAGATGAAAAAAGTAAAGGTGCGCACAATAAGTTGCGCACCAAAAACGTAACGAAGTCATTCGATCACTAGATTATACTCCTCATATTTTTCTCATACAGGACGACTTGTTTGAAAATCGATTATTAAGGAGTAAACTCCAAAAATCTATTTAAACTCATTGGGTTAGTAGTAGTTAAAGACCTCTCCTGGTATTTAAATATAAACCGCAAAGAATTCTACCATTAAACTTATTCAACGCTGATTGCAGATTTGTCAAGGACGTTTTATATTTTTGTATACATCTGTAGACCTGTCTAGACTCCAACTCAATTAGCTCGTCCAGTGCATAAGAAGTTACCAAGGAGACCTTATTTTTGGTACGTGACGAAAGTTTCTTGTGTAACATCGTTGGGAGGCTATTTCTTATTCCACACAAAAGCCCAGAGCCTAGAGGTCGAACCTAGGGCGCTTTCCAGACGCTTCTAAGATAACAATTGAGGCCTTTGTGAATTCCAAGCGATTCTGCCCCTTATTTACGCATAATAATTAATAACTGAGTTCTCTGAAAGCGTTTCGAGATGATGTAACATTGTATAATGTCTGCCGTTTTTGCTTTTAGGCAGGAGGTGTGCGCTTTTTGCTTGCGTACGGCGTGATTTGCAAATTTGTAGGCTTTGTACTACATATCAGGGCGCTTTTTAAGTAGCAAGGGACCGTATGGATTCTGCCTAGTGCTCATAGGCTAATTAGTTCTGGATATTCAACTTACTATCATTGCTACCCATAACATAAGTTGAATAACACCTTATTTTGTATCTTTTTTGGCAATCCTAAGTCCTTTTGGTTTAAGTGTGAACGCGATCTCTTAATCAAACTCATTGAATTAGTCTAATCCTTACATACGCGTCGCAAAAAAACATCAATAGCTATGCAGTGACCTGCATTGCTATTGATGTTTAATGAGAGTGTGGGCGTGGATTCAGCGGTGTTCAACATGTGGGCTTATGTAGCACAAAATATAATTTTGTCTAATAGCAACGTTCCCTTAAAATGTTGCAATATTAACATTATACAAAAAATAGGCATTTCTAAACGAGGTTTATTCTAGCATGCTCAATCAAACGTAAGCTTGTTTGAAAGAATTGCTTATAGACGCTCTCTTTCCAATACTACAACTGCTACAATATTGCAAATATTTAGAGGAAACTTACCTCACTTCTAACTAAAACCCCTTATAATTGTCATTTCTTACTGTTTGTTACTTTAAGTAACACCGTGACCCATCCATGACTGACTTAAGCAAAAACTTTGAGCATCACTAGCGCAGAGGAACCGCGGAACAAAAGTTGGAAAGGAGTTTTGTAACGTACGGTGGGCGTTCAAGGTGGCGTGGTGCAACCGATGGGCCTTATGACCATAGACATAAGGTGCTAAACCAAGTTGCGCCACACGGATATTGGGCAACTGGTGTGGTAAACGTAAAAATAATGGCCCACAGGCTGGTTTCGTGGCTCCCAAAACGTTGCATTCGTTATTAAGGGCCATACAAGCTAATTATTGTGTGTATGGCAAATTACGAAGTTGAAGTGAAGTATTTGCTCATAAAGCAAATGGGTGTCAATTATGTAAAAAATATCTGATCAATTACTTCGGCTGTGATTTTTTGTTTTTCCAGCACCGTAAGAACAAGCCGTTAAAATATAGTTTCATAAAAAAATTCAGAATTACTTTAGAATGACGTGAACAGAAACGTTCAGAATTACTTCTTAGATTTTTTAAAACTTAAGATGTAATTACTACTTGACTACTAGCGCTCCATTTTACGGTCTAAGTTCAAAACTTACTTTAGTAAACAGGTCGTATCTACACACTATCTGAACGTAAAATTTATACCTATTCTAAAAAATCTTAGGAGACGTGTTCTCCAGACTTAGCACGATTAAAGTCATCAAAATTGGTCAAGAACTACCAAACGTACGAGAAAATTCCATCTTGAACTTTACAACGGCGACACGCCATGCATTATGCATCAACTTAATTCTAAGCACTACAAAGCCAAACTCAATTTGCGATTTCTAGACATTAAAAAATAACTTCGAAATGAAACAAGCAAGCGGCTACTTAATTTCCTGTATCAGTATCATTTCATGATGGAGCAATATCCGGCGCTCTCGTAAATAATATAACCGACCGGTCTGCAAATACTTATGTCTGTATTGTGTAATACGTACAAGGTATGTCGGTTTTGCTTTAAAATAAGGCCACATCTAGAGATCTACAAGTAGCTTTTTTAATTCTAAAAAGATTTATAGCAAGTGATTATTGTTTGCAACATTTTTTATGATTCTTATCTAATTCTGGCTTTCAAATGGAAATTTGAAAGCCAAAAATGGCGTTCAAGTTCTCCAAGCTTCTTCCAATACAAGTTAAAGACCGAAATTCATTAGTATATTATAAAAAATATGTAACCATAAATATATTAGCATGTGAGAGAAAACTATGTTCTACAATGACGACCCGCGTGGCAGAGCGGTCACCATACCGGTCTAACATGCAGTGGGTCCTGGGTTCGATTCCCGGCTAGACAGATATCTGAATGATGAGTTTAAATTTCTGTTCTGGGTCAGGATGTTTGTGTTTCCGCCGTTTGTCTTTCGTCTTTGTGTGTCCGCTGCACCCACGATACAGGAGAGAATCCTACTGTGGGGCTATGAGTGTAAAAAGCTTTATATATATATGTAACCTGACGTCCACAATATTATAATATACTGTCGCAATTCTCACTTACAAGAGCGTGAATTGATCTCTTCCAAGTAAGAATTGCGACAGTTCCAAATGCACTTCCTTTGAGATACGGCTCGGGTTAATCATAGGTCAATCGATGTACTAGAAAATGTAGTAACAAACCGTGTTCACTAAAGTCGAACCACGAACAGCTTTATCCCCTTCTTAAATTTATGAATTGTCCTTAGAATCCTTAAAGATAAACATGCCACGAAGAAAAGTTATATCAAAAATAAACAAAACAAAACATGCTCGCTCCAACACTTAGCAGTTAACACCATCACGCACGGCACAGTTAGACACGGGGCAATATAAACACTCGTAAAACCTGAAAACCTGATTTTTATTTCAGGCATAACCGTTGAGCCAAGGCCGCTGAGAGGCGTGGGAACGTTACAAATTTGTTTTATATATCTTACTCGTTGAGCGTACGAGTACATTAAGGGACATATTGCAACATTTAACGGCAAAATTATAAGTTATACTTAAAGGTAGAAGGTAAAGTTTTACCGAACAAATATTGATGACACAATTTAAAAACATCATAATCAACGTATTTCATCTCCTCTCATCTCATTTCATCTCATAATCACCTAATAGATCTTTGTCTGCAACTAATATAAAACTAGCATTGATAGATCAACAGTCTTGCAATACTTGTGCCTGAATAAACTCATGAACATTAGTCTAGATCT
The DNA here is from genome assembly GCA_002930495.1 of Cecropterus lyciades. Lineage (NCBI taxonomy): Eukaryota > Metazoa > Arthropoda > Insecta > Lepidoptera > Hesperiidae > Cecropterus > Cecropterus lyciades. Next base: position 393,860 of record MOOZ01000736.1, on the reverse strand, counting down.
CATCCATTGTAACATTAGCTTTTGTAGCGAAAATTCCCCGTGTGCATAAGTCCTAAGCCGTGCGTACAAACATCGGAGCTATTACGAAATAATCGTGTCAATGTCAACAAAGTTCTCGACTCGATTCCGAATGTCCAGCACGACTGCATTATTCAGTCAGCGACCGGCTAACCTGCCGCCGTAAACTAACCCGTAACTCTTGAAGATAGGATCCTTAGTTGCGTAAACGTTGCCACCGAGTGCTAAATACTGACGCTACTTGAAATCAAATCGAGTATTCGTCAGCGTATCGTAACCCTTTTGTTCCTGGAAGGACATGTGACTTAATAAATGTCTTAAAACGTATGTCAGCGGCATTGCTTAACAAAACCTGTGTAAATATTATAAGGAAAATCATTTAAAAATACATGTCCCAATTATTGTACAACTCTTTATACTGTTACTTTATAAACAATAATTTATACCTAATGATGATACCTTATTAAAAAAATTTACTTCATTGCAAATTTCAACAATTTCTACCTAGTTGAAGAAACTATCTAATAATAAATCTCATACACACACGTACATCTCGTCAGTTTACTAAAACCTTTGAAAATAACCGGAAACTACGAAATGCCTCCGCGGCATTGCGCACGCGCCGTTCGCAAACAAACAAACACGCGTATTGTTGTCGGAGAGAGGCTTCCTCTGCCTGTTTGGACAAAACATCTCCATGTATCATCCATGTTGTTGTTTTGCTAAATTTCGTTCCCCTTATCCTGCAAATTTCCAGCCATCAGGATACATACATTAAACAGGGAAATCATGTTGGAATTTTGATTAAAGCGTGCATGATTCGTTTTGTATCTTTTGTTTCCAACTTATTTAATATTATTTGTTTTGCTAACAGCTGTTAATACTAGAGTTTCGTAAGATAAAATATACTTCCTCAAAATACAATAATCAGTAATATGGTAATTCTTAGTTTAAGAACTTTTGTCTCAAAGCTGTATTATGTCGTCACAGATTGTATTTTTATGCACAGACAACATTATGAAACCTGTCAATCGTGAGCTGTGCTAATGTATACCACAATTACAGTCTAAAGTACTCGTGTTTATTTCGACTGTTTAAAAGTATACATACTATTCGCACATACAAGTATTGGGCAATAAAACAGGTTATTTACATGTCTTAAGAGATTAAAAGGAACGTTGTCTCGACTGTTACACAATTCATTTACAACCATTAAACAAACAGGAAAATAAAGAAAAATATAAATTTCCTGTGTGACCTGAAATAGGGAATAGACTGCCATTCATGCTCGTGAGCATATAATAGCTATGGATTATATTATTTTTGTCCTTCTATTATTCGCATGGGATATTTTCTTCAGCTAGCAAAAAAAGGAAAATGTAAGTTTAAAAATCATAAAATAAAACACAATAACACAAAATTCATTTTTTTTAAAGAGAAATACAGTCAGTGAAAATCCAAATAAATGACGTGACTTCCTGTCGTGTCGAACGTTAACTGTCTCTTCGATTTCCAATGGCTTTGAAGCAAAGCAAACAAAAAGTTATTTGGTAGGAAGCCCTAGATTCGTTGCATCGGATATCACCACCAAATCCGCCGCCCACCAGATATTGGCCAACGTTTCCGCCTCACATTCCTTACCAGTTTGCTTTTGATATTTACGCGCCAATTGCGGCGGCCATCTTGCGTATTTGTGGTTTATTGAGAATATCATTGGTAAGATACCTAAAAGTTTAATTTCATGAAATCTCTATGACAAATACCAAAAACGTACTATCTGTTGTGAATGCTAATTTTAACTGAAAGGTATATCACGTTAGCTACACATAACAGGAAATATTCGTAATAACAAAATAAAACTCCTGACTCTAAAGTCTCTTAGAATGAGTAATTAGGTAGAAAATAGAAAGCAAAATGATAAAAACTGAAAATATTTGTTATTTTCGTATTCCAAAATGTTTCAAAAGGTTCCATCACGCATATCGTAATACCGTCGAATTTCATCAGCGACGTGCACCCGTAAAGAAACATGTCGTAATCTCACACATACAAATAGCATAGTGTATCCCTGAAATGTTTCTACCGGCCGCAAAACGGCATTCAGCCTAATAATATCATTTGAGAGCGTTAGATGCGAAGTTCTAATGTGGCTGTTAGTCTGTTGGTTCTCTAGCATCTATCTGTTTACGGTCGTGGTGCGGAGCGCGGGGGCCGCGGCTACAACCGGGTCAAGGGAGCCGCGATGCACCGTTCGCGTGAAATCTCACTTTCGCGCGCTGCACCAAACATGGCCGACCTATAGTGACGCGCAACTTCGTTCTCGTTGACACGTTTCGTACGATTTTCCGGTTTTTTGCGCTCGAATCGGAAAAGTTTTTTAAAACGAAATATACAGCTTTAGCTTTAGTGCTTGTTAGCGTAATTCCAGTTGGATTTTAAAAGATTTTAATGCAAATTTTTCAGTCACGCATATTATTATATTTTTTCTACAATATAATCGCTTGCAAAATAACAATAATTTTATTTCGGCGAGCACACATTGACACCTGTGTAAGCATCAAGCGACACTCGTGACGCGCGACAAAAACGTCTCGAAGTTAATTGTTTTCCGTTAACCAGGCCACCGAAGAATAATTTGAGTGTTGTAACGTTTTACACGTGTACGGAATTGGACAATAACAAACAAACATATCTAAGACTCATATCCTTGTCCCGGTTCTGGTTTCCTACGGCGGGGTATCATGCGTAATCGCGATAGCGTATCTGCCGTAGTAGCTTATCAGCAGTAATGGAATACCGCGGACGCGACAAACAACACTGATTTGATTATTTTTGTTTACGTAATTATATGACAAAAACAATATTTAGGCTGTAACTGTAATACTATCTGTAACATAATCTTACAACAGATTTACCATTCATACTACAAATTCCCTTATTAAAAGTAATAAAAAAATCACGTACTTTAAGTCGTTGTTTAGATAAAAAAGAATTATACGAAAAAAAACAAAAACTAACTCTTTCACCCAAATTTAATGGTCAGATTTCGCTGAAATTTGACACACAGATAGTTTATGACCTGGATTAATACATAGGTCACTCACTACCGATAAACGTGACTAAAGCGGACGAAGCCGCGAGAATAAGCTAGTAGACTGTTTAATGTTTCATAATTTTGCTAAAAGGTACCAGCAAACAACCTCTGCCGGTCCTAGTCACACTTGAGCAGCTAATTCTTCAAATGAAGGCGCGACGAAAAAAACGAAGGCATGTTTACCAGTTCCGACCCTGAGCAGCATTAGCGGCTGCCGAGGCTGCACGTAGGCTGCCGACCCGCGCCTGCAAGGTGAATGAAAAAACAACGCCACGAAATAAGTTAGGACTTATGTTACAACACTTACCTACCTAGACAAACAATGCGACGAAATTTGATGAATCACAATTCGGAAATAGATCACCTATTACTTACTAGCGCATTGAAATTATTCGATTTCCTCACTACTGACACTATCAGACTCGTCTATACAGATAATATAATATTGCTGTATGAAATTAATTTCCTCGGGTGGGAAGTTAGTTAAAAGTATTACGAAAAATGTATTTAAGAACGTAACTAATGGACAATGGCTCACGAAATTACTACTTGAATTGTCTGTGTGTATTAGCCACAACTAGAAATGTAGGATCTATGCTATGGAGCAATGGTATAGAAGAAACTCGAAAGTTTGATGCACAAAGGCCGGAAGTACCGACTAGTACGTGGTATTATATGGCGGGCTTACATTCACCATGATACCATGGTCAATTTTAATTTCCCATCATCAGGAGACCTTAACGCCAATCTGTATCATATTACAATTATGTAACTTTATTCTCAAACTAAGTATTTATCGTCATATTATTTAAAAAAAAATGAGACAAGATTCATTATTTAACTGATGACTAAAAAATACATACATAATCGCATAATTTGCTAAACGCCTACAGTAAAAGGTTTTTAATAAATTGAGAAAAGATTCATTATTGAACTAATAACTAAAAAACACATACATAATCATTTGCATAACTCGCTATAACGCCTACCGTTTTAGTTTTATTAAAAATAATAGGTAATAGGTTTATTAAAAAAATCAAAATACGCGTGCATCAGAATCAGAAGTCGCGTTCGAGGGCTTTAAAATCGAATCATAGATATTATAAAGGCAGTACAACACTAATACAACGCAAATATAAAGCTCAATCGACACTAGTAACTGCAGCTCCCGGACATGACGACTCCCACTCGCCGCGCGCGCATCGTGCCCTTCGCTCTGACCCAGTTAGCCCGGCCGCCTGCACTAGGGCAGCCAGCGTACTAGACATTCTAGATTATTCTATCGCTCTGTACTACGTTATTGAGAAGTCTATATCCCGTTTTTGTCTAAAAAATACTGATGAACATGCTGTTAATTGCGTCTATAGCAAAAAGTAACGAAACGTTATAAGGCACTATTTACAAGAATTATCAAGCTTTTTTGCCTTATTTACACATAAACTTTACTATTTCATATATAATTACATTTTTTTTTATTTTGTAACGACACGTAATAGTCGAAAATATGCGAAAATAACCTAACAACATTATAAAATATGAAGAAACGCGAAATAGATATTTTAAATAGAACCAAGATATTTTAAAACATATATTTAACACCATCATTAAAAAATATACTTGTCAACACGTATAAACAAAAAAGCGTTGGCAGCCCTGCATAAGTGCTATCGTCCAGTAGGTCTATCTATTTGAGAGTGGTATTTTAGACTCGTTGTTAACCGAGCCGGAGGATTCCGAACAAAATTCATCTTTCGTGCTCCAAATACCGGCACTGCGAACTTGACAACCGGAAAAAGACATAGACAAACACTTTTTTAAAAAGGTAAAAGGAAGCAGATAAAATAGAGTCAATGTCAAATGATTTTTAAATATGAAACACTAAGTTTCGAAGTTTACGACAGCCAACAGATATGAAACTTCTAAAATTGTTTATTGTACTTGTGATAAGATTGCTCTTGAGCTGTTAAATAAAGTTCATTCTTGATTTTGACACCTGCTATAATCATGAGATAATGTGTTACTAACAATCGGTTGCGAAAACTGCCGAATGTTGTAAGGTACAAGTAACCGGATAAACAAAGTTCGTACGGCCTTTCCACGGATGAGTCACGATCTTGCGTAACTCACCATAGCGCGAATTACATTTGCATACACAAACTCGACGGATTTCGATTCAATTGACACTTGAATGTAATTGCAACAACAATTCTACCCTCTTAGTTTCAAAATAAAATCAGATATTTGATACTTATCAGCCGCACGTTTTACTTTCTAACTCAAATTGTATTCGACCAAAAATCTGAAAAAGAATTAACCATAAACAATAGATGTGTCAACATCATGAAATGTCAGACGCTTTATTAAAAATAAAAAATGCATCAAGGAATATATTTTTACTCCACCTTAAATTCAAGGGAAAATGCGACTAATCCCCAGGTAGCTATTCAAAGCGCCTAGTTATTAAAGTGCAGATAAACGTGTTATCAACGTAATCGCAACAGTTTCCATTTCGCAGTCGACTTTCTTTCGTTTCCCGCGCACGGGGAAAGTGCCCGCGCTTTTCCGTCGCCATCTTTGATATTACTCCCCACCCTCCTCACCGCATATTTGCGTTGTTTTGCTGTAATAATCTGTTGCATATTTTATAATGTAATCTGCTTTTATGAAAACTATATCAATAAAAACATAGCTTATTTACTATATAGACTCCACAATATTAGACAAATACCTGTTCTTTTTACAAATACATATCCAATACATTAATTTGCATACCAATATTAAAACGTGACTAGATATTTATTTTTCACACGTGTATAAATTGTCTCAAAAACATAATTATATATTCCATTTTGTATGTGTGTTGCGTGACGCAAAGCGGTGCAATTGAACTTCTGCAAGTAAAGCACAGACTAAAAATCTATGAATCATAACGAATTAAGTTTACTTAAACAGGTGTTTTCAAGTCAGGGTGTAAACAGGTGGAAGAAGTCAGAAGTGAAAGTCTCCATTACAAAGCGTTAAGAATAAATAATATTGAATACTATTATTACGAACATTAATTTTATTACAAGTGCATTTAAATTGTATTTTTGAATAAAATTTTACTTTTGAACACTTTTACTGCTTACAACTAGTGATTTATAGCTAAGGTTACCGGTGTCAACTGGCCAGCAGGTACGCCGGGCTATTTCAAGCGCGGAAACACCGACTCAAATTCCCGCTTCCCGATTCGTTCTCCACTAAATATTATTTTTACGAAGCCCCTCTACTCGCCCGTGCATTATTTAAGAACGTAAACAAAGCTAAGAGTACGGAATATATAAAAAGGTGACCAAAAGGTCTTGGCAGAATGAGAGTATCATTTGCCAAGTGTTGTTTTCGCGCGAAAAATGAACTGACACTGAGTGCACATTCGACCCAAACGAGTATTTTAAGTACTTATAATAATATTTATTAGCAATAACCGGTTAAAAAGTGAATAATAATACAAGCCAAATATTTTATAACAAAAAATTGGACATAACTGACTGAATCGGACAAATATGTGCAATTTAAAATTCGGGCCGCGTTCACTATTTAACAAAATAGTCGATAAATCTCTATCGTTTATAATAAAATTCAAATCGGCTGTACCTATACAATAAACGTCTATCAATTGTATAGCACGCAGTCATCCATATTCAATAACTAATCTACTAGACTAGGTACTGATGCTAATCAAATTTACTTTGATCTCTCTTATCTATACACTATCGTCATTGATACAGGTCTACAGCTCTGGACACCGCTGTTTGAAATAGCAGTGGCTTCCCGGATGTGAGACTGTGACGTCAGACATCTCGCGATTTCCCGAAATGGATTAGCGAACCTAAATGATTCTTAACTTAATGATATAAAGTTGTAGTTGTGTTAACTTCTTTTTATCTATAAATATTAGAAATACGTCATTTCCTTCAACACTGTCCTTAAGGTCAGACAATAACAAACACGTAATTTTGTCTTGTAACAAAAAATGATAGGAAATCAATGTTAACCGCAACAGTATTGCGTATTAAGTAAACGAATGATCCATATTTGCCCATGCATATTCATTGTTCCAATTACATGCTTATCTATACCTATTGTATACAAAAATAATCTGAAAATAACTCATTTCTTATATTATTTTTTTAAAATAGAAAAAAATACTTTTAATCTAATTGGACCCGCATGGAAATAAGTCTTCCAAAATCTAAATCGCCTACAACTTTTGCGATAACAAAAAATGTTCTATATCTAATTGATTATAATTATAATAAAATCTGTTTATTAGTATAACAAATATCCTGTAAAATTATGCATTACTCATTTTAACATTTCTTTAATTAGGGGAATGGCAAAGGAATTTTTATATAAGCCAATTGTAAATCTAGTTTTGCAAATCTCACCACAATAGTAAAATATGAAAAAGAATTATTACAACTATTAAACTCGAAATAGTGTGTCAATAAAATATTTCATTTTGTACCATATACATATATATCTTGTGGTAAATGCAAGAGTGTACTGCAATTACATTAGATTTTTCCTGCTCCGCTGATCGTATGGCAATGTATTGCAACATATAACACCTCTTATTTCTGTACTACGTTTTAGATAGCTGTATATTTTACTGATATACCTCACGCTTACAATATATAAGCGTTATCATAAATATTTTTGCAATAACGTTCAGTTAGTCTCATTCGTGACTTTCTTTGATTCTCTAGTAGAAGACTGATTTTGTTGTAAACAATTAATAAGTCGATATTGTGTTTTAGGTATAAATTATTCAAATGTACCATTTACAGCCAAATGATGAAGCTATCTTAAGTGTTGTCTAATTTTTTGTGGCAATAATTTCTAAATGCCACTGCCCGCATAAAAATTCGTGTTTTTATATAGCGTCTCAATTTATTATATGTATATCAAGGTTTTTTTTATTGTGGTCGAGTTTATAATGTCTTCTTGATAATAATCAGTAGCGTACTGTCCTAGGTGTCCGAGGTGTTGTATAAGATTTGGTAGGATTTCGTGAAAATTTTGGGTTTTGTCGAATTAAATACATAATCTTTGTTACATTTTTTTACCTCTATTGATATTTGGTAACTATTTACCTTAATCGAAAATATTTGCACGATGTTACTAAAACAAACAACGTGTAGATATACTGCGCAATTAAAATATATGCATGCCATTAATACTCTCAGCGCTAATAAGAAAGGAAAAACCTATGACAGAACTGTTGAAGAACGAGGGGATTTCAATCGACGACTCTACAAATAATAGATAAATAAAAGATAAATGACAAGACAATTGAATGACGACTAATAGGAAATTGAACTTTTTATCATATAAATTTTTTAGACATTATGTAATCTAATATCTAAATTGTTAACTTTAAATTTGGAAGCTACACAAAGGAACGTGGCCTCTTTAATTATACGGCACCATCAAATTCGACCACACTTCCTCCATAATATAACAATAAAAACACCTCGTGTTTTATCACGTGACCGTTGACACTCTGACCGATTGGATATTTTTAACGACGGAAAACAAGTACCTCACAAATAACAAGCCGGACAACTTTAGGTGTCGTATTATTATTTGTGTATGATTGCCTACGAATATAAATCGCCTCAAATATTATCTCAGTTGTCTTGGAAGAAAGCGTGCAACATATGCAAGACTCACCATTGCATAACATGAATAAAGTAAGGTTTAATATACATTCTATTGTATGAAACTGAAGTAGGAAACAATTACGGAGTCTGATAGCAATTGGTCGCTGCCGACCACAGGCTTCTGTGACACATAAAAGCAAATTTTCTAATTAAACAAAATAATTGCGTTGCAATTTGCATCTCCGCTAGGATTCAATTGTATTGTAGCCACAGATAAGTAACATTTAAGATAAATTTTCATTAAGCATTTACCATCTTTTGGTGGCGCGTGAATATTCCTTTAATTCCTGTAGTCGGAAAGTAAACACGCAGATACGATAGGTATCATAAAATTCGACTCAAATCCCGTTCGGATATTTTTAAACAGTAAATCCTACTGTAAGCTTAATTATTTCCTTTCGCGTCACAAAAACAACGTTTAAAAACATTGCTGCGAATCGGACAGATTTTGTTTTATAACGATCTTAATTTTTAAACAAAGAAGTCTAACTATATCGGATCAGAGCAGGAGATATACTATCTTGATATATGATATACTAGCTGTGCCCCGTGGTTTCACTCGCTTTTAAAAAATTGAATATAACTTAAAAATTTAATAATTCTCATTATTATACATATATATGTATAATAATAAGTAGCAATTATTAGCTCCGTTAAAATTGTTTCATCAAAATGCACCATTTAAATTTTATGCACCAGTTATTAATAGGGAAACATTGGAATGTACATTAATATACAATGCTATTATGTAATTTGTTTACGCGATCTCTTACGTACATTCCCATAACTCATCATAACTGATCGATTCCTGTACATGGAAGATATTTAGGAGAAAAAAGTTTTTAGGAGTCTTTATTGATGAATAGAACCCAAAAACATGATTTTTATTTTTCTTTTCTGTTTGTCTGTGCGTTTTTGCACGCTAATCATAAGAACGGCTGATTCGATTTGAATGGGACTTTCACTGATGTATTGTAGTAAGCTTCACTTTACATTTAGTGCTTGATTTATATGAATCGGTTTATAAATAAAAAAATGTGTCAATTTAAACATTTATTGTATTCATCCTCCAGCCTCCTATAAATGGTTTTCTCCTAAATATCTTCCATATACAGGAATCGATCACCTATAGATTTATTATATATATAGATTATTATTTTCAATGCGGCTGTAACCGCGGGCACAGCTAGTTTAAAATAAAATGCTAAGAATCGAACCTAGAATACCCGGCATTTTCCCAACTTGATTAAAAACAATACTCGAATGGATTGAACGCATATTAAGAATAACAATGAAACAGAATTCCATGAAAATGTTAAAATACATACAAAAAGCTAGAATTTTTAATGCTAGGTATTTTCCTCGCGCCTTCATACTCAACATTCTTTTTCATCCGAACAGATGTATGCAAACACCTACTTCTTGTTTATATATTCTCCGTTCTCGTAAGAATTCCGTTGTTTTACAAGACAATAGAACTACAGGTCGGGCTTTATGTCCGTTTTATATTACTTCTGCATCATAATAATACTGACTAAAACATGTTTGTATGTAATTTCAATGAAGCTACAAAAGACATTAAAAATCATACCAAAACGTCATCGGTGTAAAACGGGCGTTGAAATAATATATACACAAGCTATAAATAAATAATTTATTCTGAAAACAATTTTACATATTCATGAAAGTATATGTTTTATTTTGGTATCTACATAATTATATTATAAACTAACTTTATGCATCAAATGCGTATGGTGTATGGTCTAGGTGTCTGGATACTCTTAATAAAATTATTTTTACTAATACCTTATATGTTATTAAATTTTTATGGGAACCTACTATATATCACCATTCAAGTTATGGCGATCACATACATAAACATTTAACATCTATTTAATAGTATTACCTAATCATTGAAAGTTATGTGATACTTCAAGCCGTACTTATAGATTGCCAATAAAATCTTACAACATTCCGATACACCGCGTTTTAGGCTATGGTAAGAATTAACTTTCCTAAATTAATTTAAATGCATGAAATTTCTTTACTAATCCGCTTTAGAAAGGTTTGGTATCGCGGTCCAGGACTCCACAAATTGTTGCGAGGGACCTGTGAGCAGCAAATGACCAGTTGGAGTTCATAGGCGGTGCAGCTACCTATAAATGTCGTATGTTTTATTGTATGTATAATTTCCAATCAACTGAAGTCTTTATTTAAGTTAACGATTAACTATCCTTTTTCATAAGAATTATGTATACCTTTAAAATATAACACTACAATGAAACGATTTAGGAAAACGTCATTTTAATTTAGCTTTTTTCGGAATACAATTAGTTTAAATCTTTTGCATTGAGTTGCCGAAATAATCGTCTAATTAATCTTAACATGTTTATACGGCGCTAACCGCATTTATGGTAATTCTGCAAATCTCTGACGTATTGACTATAAATAGTGGCGGCTGATATAGGTGCATACGTAGTAGGAAGCTTACGCAGCGTGCATACGTGCGCTCTTATCAAATTAATGACTAGGCGAATAAACAATAACATATTTTCTTAGGCTATATATAGTCTTTATGAAGTCTAAATATATAGCTCCATTCCCTTTATAAAAAGAAAACGTTTTTGTTATATATACCACCATGCTAAGATTCGTATGAGTCAATTACTTAAATACTGGGATCGAATCTAGGTACCTTTGCAAGTCAAATTCATGTAGTGATAGTCATAATGGTAATATGTGTCTAACAAGTTTTTTGACAAAATGTAAAATTCAGTGCGTCACTGCTACCATTAGGTGAAAGTAAACACTAGTTTTAAAACTCCCTAGGACCTAAAGTTATTTAAATGTTTACATAAACACTGACGATGTCGCAAGCGATCGCTAGCGATGAATTATTTCTCATGACGCTAATATCCAACCGGGTCAGCCCGCGGGGCGGGTCTAAAAAGCTCGTACGTAGAGCGTTGCACCGGCATAAACCAACAAAGAGGTATTTTACTAGCTGAAATAACAGACCTGCACCGCACGGTACAAACCCCCTCAAATAGGGGTGATTTCAGGGGGGAGTGCATTCACCTGGCCCCCGCCGACCCGCCGGGCATAACTTATGCAAGTTAGTTAATATTTTAGCGTAGCAGGAAAGTAAAAGTAGTTTTCAGTGGGATTACAGAAGTTCAGCTGTCTCGTTATGCATGGAGCTGCGGTTTCAGTTTTGCTGGAATCTAGTTAATTTGCTGTTTCGTGTTCTGGAAGGTGTTTTTCTAGGGATTACACCGCTACGTGTCTATCTTTTGTTATTGCAAGGGGTTTACATTACGTGTGCAATGAACAATAAGAAGGCGGGGTTTATTTAAATATTTTACAACTATTCTGCAACTTATGTTTCAAATTACTTGATTTTTTTTATGACGTGTTTTTAAGATATATGTTATTTCCAACAATTATAAACTTAAATTTTTGTGTGTTTAGGTTTTACGAATACTATAATACGATGCAATTAAGAACTGATGATCAATGCGTACTTTATCTTCCTTGTTCCAGACTATTCATATTAATTTTTCTTATATGGAATAACATACAATTTATTTACTTACTAGTAACCTAACATTACAATAATTCGTTAAACAAGTTAGAATACTATATTAAATATTCCAATCCAATCGACTAAAACAGGAAACGAGGCCGTTCAAAGAAATGATTACAATGGCCGGCTCCGCCCAACACGCCATTTTACGTACCGACGAGGTTCTTTGTACATGAAAGCGGATGTCAAGATATAGGAAGCCTAGGTATATCGGCGACCTGAATTTCAGTGCGTATTGATTGCCTAACCACGCGCCCGGCGCCCGGACCTATATTTACGCCGATTCACTGAAAACTAATAAATTAGAATGAATACGGTTACAAAGCCGCAAACTTGACTCCTCTTGTATCTTTGTTTTCATTGTAATATGCGGTTGTGATCGAATAATAAAGGTCTTTATTATGTAGTGATTATGTGTGGTGAAATATTTTACAATTTCGAGAAGTATATGTTTATATATAATACATTACTGTTACAAGCGTCAAGTTTATTCTAATTTACGAGATGTATATCATATTAAAACTGATATGACATCTATGTAATTTATGTGTTGGTATAGTAATAAACTCGTTTCTGTTTATCACTTTTTAATCTAACTGTTGTTTAGTGAAAAATAATCGAATTCTCCTAAAACAAAAGTTAACATTTAGAGACATAACAACATACACACAAACAAAATGTATATAGAAACAAGATTTTGTTTATCATAAAGATTTGTTCTAGGAATAACGGTAACTATTATTATTATTTTAAGTAGTATTTATAAGAATGTACGTTACACGATACATCGTTTTGAACGTATGAACTAAAACAATAACTGGTCTAATCACGCTCGTTTATGTTTGTTCGTCATGTGTGTAGATACATATATTAAATATATACTGCAATGTATATGTAAAAATGACAAACATGTTTTCATTTGCCACAAAGACTTAGGAAAACCGTACAATTATTCTAATTCATGTGGATAATAAACTGTAAACTGCTCTCTCGCTATTTATAAAACTCGAAGCGCGTGTTCCAAGCCCCACATTACAAACTGTAAACAACTAGCAAAACAAATGCACTTTCATTGTGGAAGAAAATTGAAATTTTTCCGAGGGAACCGAGCGGAATGGTTTAGCATCTCAATTTTCGCTAAGTGCAAAATGCTGGCATAAACAGAATAATTCCGTGTACGGTGCATGGAGTCATCGACCGGGAACGGCGGTCCGGACCGCCTTCCGATGTCCTGAATAATGCAGTCGCCCGGAATACCCTTGATGCGCTGAATCTTTATGCTCCGAGTTATAATAGAGAACCGTTCCCATCGGACTCTATCCGACTATATTACTCCGTCTTATTGAAAATAGTTTTGAGACTCCAATCGAATCGATGCTTATGTTCGTTCACTAATTGGGAGTAGGAGTTTTTATACGTTACGATTACAGTCAGTATAGAAATATCACAAAAAGAAATACCTAAAAGGTCGTCTGGACAAAAAGCAAGGACTCTTAATTTGGCTCAGTATAAAGGATTTGTCGGAAAATTTGGGCACCACTATAAAACGTTAAGATAACCGAAAATGTTCAGCACATTTTCCAAATGATGCGGCTACCCATTAAGGTATACTTGGTGCTGGAAAAGGTTGTACAAAAAATTCAAGAAAAAATATGAAACGGGAAAACGAGAGCCAATAAATTAGCCCATAAAGGCTTTAGTGCTACCTCACGAGATACATCAAGAGATATCACGACTGTGACAATCATTCATAGCTACATCTTAGGCTAGGCTGTGTAATAGTCTCGTTGTCTCGTTGAAACCTTACAAAACCCATATGAAATCAACGTTTAATAAAAGGAAATATAAGAATAAATTGTTTAATAGAACTGAAAATGTTTATCGTGTTAAAGAAAGTTAAAAGGGGTTTAGAGTGTAAAAGTGCCTTTCGCGTGAATTTTCCCACCCGAGGCAGTGCATCGCGTGTGACACGTCAGCGTATCATGAAAAACTAGCATTTGCATAGGTGTCGCGGTGACGCTATCAGACGTGCTCCGCGCGTGTGGCCGGGCCGTAAAGAGTTCATACTCCGTCTAGACATTTCGACCTGGACGAAAGGGAGAGTACCGTCGTCTCCCTCTCTGCGCCAAACATGCGCAGTGTCGCCTTCGGGGTAGAAGGAGACAACAGGTGGGTCGTGGGCTGCGGCCCCGGGGGTGAGCGTCCAAGGTCAGCGCACGGAAGCGTCTGGCTCGGATGTATCAAGATTATACATTATCGATCTTGCGGTAATTCCCTCGTAACGCTCAAGTACCCGTCTGTAATCTCTCTTGTAAGCCGGCGTTTAAGAATGGAGCATCTTATTGCGTCTAAAGGTTCGACGTTACTTTCTTAGGCAAACAGATAATAATGAGATTTGCTATCTGGAAAGAACTGATTGAATTCCAATTCCTTTCCAATGTTCAATCAGTCAAATTTAATTAAACTAAATACGCAATAAGCTTTTATGGTCGTAAACAAGAGACATAACGTTTAGTACCTAAATTAATATATCTGACACACATACGAAGACACATTTCGAGCGTGAGAAAACTTTGCGTAATTAGTATCTCAAGTAACAACCCCTTCCACTTGAGTTTGAGAATCGGTGTAGACGCGAAACACAAGTACGGGAATGCCTAATTCTAGAACAAATTACTGTCTCACATCTACCCACGCGAGTCGGGGGACGTGTAACCTCCTTCACCTGCGCAAATTTTGATAAACGACGTCCTCCAAATTGCTGAATTTCGTCTCGACGACGCCCTAAACCACTGATGTGGAGACTGATGATCTGGCTTAAAGGACTTGTCATAATACAAACATATACGAAAATCTATTTGAACGATAAAAACATCTATTTACGAGCCAGTTCCTGTCTTTATGTACGTGGTAGAAATATAAATGTATCTCCTATAAAAACCACGTGGACACTTGACATCGTATAACGACAGCTGATTCTGGTGGATATGTGTGGCAGTATCGCGAGATTTTCATCTCGGATATTTTTCTTTTCCAAGCATTTAAACTATGTTTAATATCTATCCTTCTGTTTGTAATGATCTAGCAATATTAACTATATAAATTCGGACTGTATCTAAGGAACTTTAGCTCCAGAATTCCAAATTGTAAACAACTATTCCGGCATAACATTTGATTTACATAAAAGTTTATTTTCACTGAAACAAATTTTGTGTGTCGTCAATTGCAACGACTTTTGTTCATTTCTATCGTCTTATCGGCAAACGTGAAGGGTAAACGCGTATACAATACACAGACGTACGTATCAATACTCATAGTATGAGCTACGCGCCGTAGACCCGATGACGCAGCGCGCGTCTAATTAATATGCGTCCAATAACGTCCGTTTAAACTCTATTGCATATAAATGGAATCAGGATTTCATGTTTGACGTATTATTTCCATTTTATGCATTGCCAATCATAAATGTATTGTTGTAAGACTACGTGCAGTTGATAATGCGTAACATTGCGTACGTATGCTACGTGCAGTTCAATGTGATTGGTTATTTCTACTGACTTTAATTCTACAAACGAGCTTGCAGTGGGTATGATGAAGCTGTTCATCTCAGTGCAAACACATCTAATTAAATCCATGGAGGATTAGTACCTTAGGTCGGCTACAGAGGTTTGCGACTAAGTAGAAACGTCTTGTATTATAACCGACATAAATGTCTTCAGTAACAACGTAACATGGTAATAAGTTAAATAAACCTTTAGCCATCAAATAGTTGTGTTCTACGAATGCCGCTACGAGAATGAAAGCCCAAGCTCGATTGGTTTCTCTATTCATTGGTCTCTGCCCGTGGACCCTACAATTAATTCATAACTAGCCCCTTTTATAATCACACTTATTGTATGGTCTATTTAAATTAATTCAGTTCAGTATTTAAAATTATTTTTATTTATTTAACTAGAACAAACAGGTTATAAAACCTACACGCACTATCAATACACATTGAACTATAGCACTCCAGGGTAACCACCCCAAACCCCTCCCTTATAGGTTCTATGCCCAGCTGTGGGGTATAAATAGATTTTCGTTAGCCACATTAAAACCGATACGTCGACGATAGCGTATTTTGTCATGCGTGTAATTATGTCATGGTAAGCTGTAATATAATATTATATCTCCAATATAAAAATAGTTTGCGATTATAGATTTCCTTCCTCGTATATTTTAGCATATCTTCACCACAGCGCATCATTTTATCCGCTAATACACCTCAACTGAAGGATAATATTAAATCAGTAATTTCCTGTATCATATATTTATGCACTGAACATTATGTAAATAGTGGGCAAACATAATAATTTAATGATAAATCATGGTTTCAATACATAAATGCAATAATAAAACAGGATTTTAAAATACTGGTCTGACTCGCAGTGGGTCCCGG
>MOOZ01000736.1:355970-376962 GCA_002930495.1 Cecropterus lyciades | reverse complement strand
TTTGTCATTGTGTGCCCATGACACCCACGACACAGGAGAAAATCCTACTATGAGGCTTTGAGTATAGAAAACGTTTATCCTTATTAGCATTTATGACTATCGAGAGCATGTTACCTAACTACCTACCCTTGTGACTCAACCTACAAAAAGTTATTTTTATGGGAACTACAGAATAAAAACACTTGAATATACATCAAAGTTGTACAATTCCAAATCCAAAAATTTTGAGTTTTGGTTATAAACATTTTGTTTATGATAGCTGATTTTATACATAACATTTTGAGTAATAAGATTTAGCGACTGTTTTAATGAATGAATATAAATAACAATGAACATGTATGTTTATTGCAGTGGACGGCGAGCCTGCAGGCCTGCCGCTGGGCGCGCGTAGCTCGCTAGGGCGGGTGCTACTGCACGGGTTGCTGGCGCCCGCGCCCGCCCCTCGTCATCACCTCTATACTGCGCCAAATACTGGTGAGTAACGCTTAGAGAACCTTAGTCATAAAGTAGTAATACGAACCGGGAAGATCCAACCGGCAAAATTATTTATAACATAAAGTAGTTCACTTAAATTCGAGGCGTCCATCTTGTACCCCATGTTCTTAGTGGACTTTGTTACAGGTGTCCATGTGTCGTAGTGGCCACTTACCATCAGGTGGACTACATGCTCGTTCACTACTTCAGTAAAACAAAAAAACTGCAGTATTTCTTGTCTCCCCAGCAGAAAAACCATGGCTCGAAAATCGTATATTGTTGGAAGCTTTCTCTTTTTATTTATTTTTATTTCTCTAAAACGAGTACTAAATGGCCATGCAGACCATCTTATACGAGTACTATTAGTGGTCATAACCACCCAGTAAATACGTATTACTAGAAATAAATGTGTCTCATAAAAACAAACAAATGTAGTCCTATTTCGAAACATCTTATATCTACGTAACATCTAGCTAGACAATCATTCTTTACAACGCAAACTATACGGGCGGATTAAATAGATTTCAAGAGTAACCGAAGACCTTTAATACCATGTGATATACATAGGAGAATAATTTTAACATTTACGTCTGTACTCAACAAAGATGTATTCAACACTTAGCCAAACAATCACGGTAACATCCTGGGAGGCTAAGGGATTGCGTCATATTTAGCTATACAGATGTATATGTAAGAAAAATGAAAGTTCTGTACATAGTGTATATTTACAAAAAATGTTTGGAGGACTGAGGATATATAATAATATAAAATTCTATCAGCTTTCGAATCTGTTTGTGTGTTCACTTGCATCCAACCAAAACTACTAAATTTCATCGCCAAACCAAATTTGTCCCACTAGTGGACACGGATCTTATCCCAGAATGAGAGATTTAGGCTAATTGGCCAACGCGAGTCCATCGCGTTGGTCAAGTGCGAATTGGTAGATTTCACACACGTTTGAAATCGTTATTTTTCTTTAAATACTACTAAATTTAAAGGATTAAAAATGTATTTAGTCTTCAGAAAAGTCTTGAGGCAATATTTAGTCTTCATTTCAATAATATCAATGAATTATTATAATTTAAATATATAGTAATTTTTTTCACACGCGGACCAGCTGGAGACATCTAGTTTCAATAATACGAGATCCCTCACATGGTACGTTTAGAAGTTGGAACTAGATATGGAAAATGTTCAGGCTTTCATCTCACGCAAAGTTTTTTATGGCTTGCGGTTTGAGACTCGGCAAATTCGTAGGCTCATCTACCATCAAAGTAAATTATCGAATGAATTAAGTCGTTAGTTAAACTATTCAGGTCTGGCTTATACGTACCCAATTTACCTTAGTCAGGCGCTCATTCAGGACATGCTTAATCATTAATAACTGTTTTAAGATTATTTCGTTGTCTTGGCTTTTTAAAACGAAACTGACTTTACTAACTAACTAAGTAACTAAAGAGGTAGAAGCTTTAGTGATTCGACTGCAGTGAAACCTCTACCTATTGCGTTTTAATAATACCGTAAAGTTCCTGTGTTTAGTGCAAAAGGTGGAAAGGCAGTGATACGAATGTAAGACGTTCTGACTAACTCATCATCGGCCGTAACGCATCTTTAATAAATACAACATCCAATATCAATTAACATTAAAGGTGGTAGAACTTTTGTGGTTCGACTTCGAAAGCACCACCGCCACCTATTTCTGCCTCATAACATCAGTGTTATGCGCTGTTGTAATGTGGTCGGAAGGTGTAGAAAAGGAGAAATACTATTCCGAGGCATTCCACCTCAGTCCTCAGGGGTAGCAAAGCATCCGTGGCTAACTTTAGGTCTCACCTTAATGTTACCTAGGGTTGATTACAAATGTCCATGGGCGGCAGTAGCCACTTACCATCATGTTAGCTGCATGCTCGTTTGCTACTTCCATACTAAAAAAAAATTAAACCTTACGTAAGGCGAACCATGTATTCGTATAAATATACTTTCATTATTCACATAAAAAAGTTTGATTCACAATTGTGATTTGAATAATGGTATAACACAGCATTAGATATCGAATTCTCAGTTGTGGAAATCTGAAACAGAGAACCTCCAATCAGCAGAAAAGGGAATCCAGTCCCGCATTCGAGTTAACGATCTCAAAGGGCGTTCCGGCCTGAATTGGTGTTTTCGGAATTTTTCGATAAATACATTACAATCTACGACATGAAAGGTACTCGGTATGCTAGGTACGGTTAGACACGGGTCAGCTCACTTGGAGAGCACCTAACCTTTCTTGTATATCAGTGTTTTTCAAATTGTGAACGCGACCCCTGGATGATTATAAAAACTCTATAAAGGGTCCATGAGTCCTTAGTGAAAAATATAAAAATAAACCATGAAATGTGTTTACTAAGAAAATTTTAATTTAAAGACAATTGTAAGTATTTTTATTAATTTTTTTAACCAATACTTAGTTACTGGAAAAATATTCCTTATGCATATATAACATCTTCCTCTTGAAATGTGGATTAATAAACCTGTTGTTCGGGATTGATAGTATATAGATAGAAATAGTGAAGAATAGGTGGGAGCGAAATATTTTTACATATACATTTTGCGTAAAAAAGGAAATCTATAATACAAAAAAAAACACAAACCCGCTGAGTTCCTTGCCGGATGTCCTCAGTTCCGAGTCCAGTCGTGTTCCAATCCGGTAGCAAAAAAGTAGAGTAACTGACAATTTGTAAGGGCACCCGAAAGCCTATAAAAAGTAAAGACATTTTACTTCATACTAAGGGGGTCGTATAGTAAAGATTGAAAAACACAGTCGTAGATATACCGAACCACTCTTGCGATGTAGCAGCACCTTGACAACGATCGCTACGAGCCGGTCATTTATTATGTAGGACTAATGCGACTTCAGCGTTCCATTGTTTTACTGAGCCAAACTAATAGCCGTGATCGTGTAGACAAAGGTTTTTTGTGATAGAAAAGTCGAATAAAATCACTAACTAATCTCAGCCTCTACGCATCTAATATTCCTTTAAGAATGACTTACCTTTATAAGCATTTAATCCCTTAAAGAAGCTCCGATTACCGGATATTGATAAAGAGATTCTTAATCTAAAAAGCGAGGATGTTTTACCGTCTTACTGATACATTTACTTAATCTGTTTGATAATGAAGCGAGTACAACACAGAACAACGGAAATTAGCGCCGAGATTCTAGTGGGACATAAAGCGATATTGGTAGAAAGATATAGTACGGATTTATAAAATGCGGGGACTGGAATCGTAATATCCGCCCGACTGTGACCACAGGAACTCGACCGTTTAATCTCGTGTTTTACTACGACCTAGTGTATTAAATGCCCTAAATATCATTTTAAGGACACTAAAACATGTAAATCAAACATAACAGATCATATTTAATTATAATAGTAACCATTGTAAAAGTATTCTGAAATGAAGAGTTTCTTTCTTTTTTTCGTTAACTTTATTCATAGTAGCCATACAAGTTATACATTCTATTACATATGCAACCTGACTTTACAAAATAAAATTGAATAATAAAATGTAGTCTAATTTTAACCGAATCACTTTCATCAGCCCCCACTTTCCCATCGTGTACGACAAGTAGATGGCGCGTCACAACAAGCGAGCGGTCGAGGCAACGGCATGAAAAATTCATAAAGCCCGAAGAGGAAGTGCGGGGCAATCGATAGCCTCAGCTGATCCCGCCCAATGTCACGACCGCGCCACGCCGCCCTGCCTCCCCGCACGCACACACGCACACCGCACCCTCCATTCAGACACACCACACGCGCAGCTTACGTAACCGAGGTGCTTTATCGCGCTGTAAAGGAAAACGTCCGTAAATACGTCTGTTACGACTAATCTCCGGAACAATTTCAACAATGTATGTCGCTCTCATGAAGCTTTCGAAAATCGCGGTCAGTTACTTTAAAAACTTTAAATGTTAGACGTGTAAGACGAATGTCAGAAATGTATTAACTTTTAGATCGATACGAAGAACAAATACAGCAAGCAGATGTGTCTCCATATTCAGAAGAATAACAATAAATTCTAAAATATAATACTAATGTTTAACGATGTCAGTCAACTTTCGCTTTCCCCAAACCCTTCTCCTGCGACGTCATTTGCGCAGATGTCCCCCGACGGTCTATTTGCAATGTGCATTTTCATGCAATAATTACAATTGACCCTTCGATGCGATGTGGGTGGATTAGACCCCGGGTTGCACAAGCATTAATAATATTAGCACCGAAAGGGTTTTCGTATCACATTTTCGACACAAAGCCTTTGATTGATCGCTCCATGAATCACATCAACGTGTCAACTGTGTTTACTTTGTGTTACATGAAATATTTATTATATTTATTACGCACATCAATTTCGTACAATACGAAAGAGTATACAAAGAAACATTTTATAATTTTTGTTATTCTACTATATATATATATTACAGCACAATGAATATAAATAAAACAGTCACATTTTACTTTTAATTACAGAGAATTGGTATAATAAGGGAATAAACTGTGTCTGTTAGTATGATGTGAAATGAAAAAAATATTTTGAATTTAATATTTGTAGGTCACCCGCGTAGAGAACCAGCATGTGGTAACGCGATACATAATCTGTTAACTGAGAAAACAAATACGTTGTGCAAAATATACACATTTAACCCGAAAACCGGCGGCTTTACAAAGTAACCCTTACAATAAGGCACCGGGTCAGTGGGACCCGAGCCCAGATATCCAAACACGCAACGTCCTAAGCTAACAATTGAAGACCGCAGATGGTTGCACACGTTGCGCGATCGCACATTTTCACTCAAAACGTATCGTTTTTATGCAAAAATGGGTTACACTGCACCTTGCACTGCAAATCGCCGCATCATCCCGTCACAATAGGCGCTAATCTGCAACACATCTCGCTCCGACGCATCATTGCATCTCTTTCTTCTTTTGAACCGGCCCCGGCTGGTTTCCGGAGCTACTGACACTTTGAAATTAGAATGTCACGCGTGGGCGCACAAACGCAACCCATTGTCGGGCTATTCAATGAGAAGTATTCGCAATCGACAAGTATTGTACGGATTAATTATGACAATTCCGGTCCGCAATCTAAAATGCCTTGTAATTTCCAACAGCAAATATAATTTGTACGATGAATTTAGCTCACTACTTTTGATGGACTAATCGGTGATTTTACGATTCTTATCTAAACAAATTATTAAAACTCGTTTAGTTCTTAAATTAGTTATCTTTTACAGATTTTTATTAAACGATTCTAAGAAAAAGATATTACATTGGTGCTGTAGTGCATATAAAAGTGCGACTCGATATTTAGATATTCATAATTTCAAATATATACTTTTTGAATCATACTAACGGCACGGTTAAATTATTCGAGTACCTAAAGTAGAATTACCATCTTAAAGGAGATAAATGACGGAGGGAGCGACACTGAAAGGGTTATCAAAATGTTCGGATAGACAGATCGACTTTGACCGCTCCTTGTTCACAGATACAATATTTAAAGACTTTTTTATTTTTTAAAATACATGTCGGATGTAATAACTAAAAAATAGTAAACTTTTAAAATCTATTTCGCGTCTAATTGTTATATGGATATCGAATTAAAATTCGCTTTTTGCCTTCTACAACTATGTACATAGTTTATTTGATAAAAAAAAACGAACGCGTGGATAATAAACATGACGTATTGGAACATTGTAATAAGTTGTACTTGTAAATATGATTAGTTACACAATTGTTACATTATCGGGCGGCATGATATCACTCGATAGAGTGGGCGCCCCGAGCTGTCTCACGACTGCCTTCGGCTCCACGTGTACACTATACATAACGGCTTATGTACACGACTCACCGCACGATTATTCATATGCAAAAAAAATCTAAGTCTCCATTCGCATGGATTATGGTCTAACGCCGCTTTTCGCACAAAGGCGATGGACAGCGGTCAGTCCATAAAGATGGTCCGATTAAACAGGGTGGCCACCTTTGTGCCGCATTGTCGCACTATCCTAATGGGACCGCATTCCGCTCCGACCGGTAGACCTGATTCGGCACCCTAAGGGAATGTGATCATTATTTATAGTTAATTTATTATTATTTTGATACGGGAGATGAAAGGGTTGGCACAATGCGGACCGATTCCGTGTTCCTGGCCGTTGGTCAAGCGTGGACACCGAGCTCGCTTGGTAACCCAGTTTATGAGTAATTTCAACAAAGTATGCCTGAAATAATTCAGAAAATGCGGTTTTCCAGTGCTGACTACTATCACTGTTTGCGTACCCTTGAAACGTCTGGAGGTGAACCTGTAACACCGCGCCATAAAACTATTGAATTCATTTTATATAATACGCTCGTATGCTCAGCTGCGCAATAAATAAATAAATAAAAGCAAATAATGCCCTTCAAACGTTTTCGATGTCATAATAACAACTTTATTTTACTTCTCCACGCTAAAATGATTAATTTGCATTAAAATTAATTTCAAATTGACGTTTTTGTCGTTATTAAAAGTTTTTTTTTTTTTACTCACAAGGAATTAAGACCATGCATTAATACTTTTCATAAGTAAACAATGTCCAGATATATCCGGTCAGCAGTTCGCAGCCCGGTTCGACTCAATTTCATTATGCTTACACAAAACACGTCCAGTTTGTGGAACGGTTTAAGCTACTAGTTTATTATTCGTGACGTTGCGCTATTTGGTTGATTATACACGTAACACTATTCCATTGAGTTTTTAAATGGTCAAGCCGGCAGGGCCCGCGAGGCCCTCGCCGCTTCCCGGTTCCCATAGCTATTGTGCCGTATTGAAGGGTTGACAATGGCCACAAAGGGGTGTGGACAGCGGTCCTCGCACCGGTCAAATGGTCACTGGTCTTAATACCCCGTCATAGTTTCAATGCACAAGGAAACGTTGAATAAACTGCTTTCTTTGCCTCCTAGTATACCCGATTATATTATTTAAATGTCGGACAACCGTTATTCGTCAAATTTTTTTATTGAGGCCCTCGGACACCCTCGGACATGAGAAAGTTTCGGCTCCTCATTTCCATGATCGTGATTTAAACGCCGAGAAGGATTTTTAGCTACTTAAGACAAAACTCATTCTTATGTTCTCAAATTTATTCATAAACCCACGTACCCTGAAATTGTAACTGTAACTAATTGTGACGGTGTTACCTGGTTTCTATTTCCAAGCTTTTAACGTGTTTACAACAGTAATACGTTATTAAAAGAATTAAAAATTCAACATATTCAAATGAAAAAGTCCCTTACATAAAAATTCACCAAATGGTACTTCATCACAATCAAAACATACCCAAAGACATCCCATTTGAGATGCAAAAAAGTGCAACCCCTATCTATCCCTGGCCTATTCGACCCGTAGACAAACAATCTGCATAATCGTAAATTAAAATCATACCGTGCATTTTTGCATGACAATTACACGCTGACCATCCAAATTAATTCCCACACTCAAACAGGTTGCAAGTGCATAAGATTTGGCTTTCTTCTACGGCAGATGAGGCATTGTTCAACTGACCGTTGGTCTAAGAGACCGCAGGATTAGTGCAGTTTCTCAGGGTTGTATGCAAATTATTATGCAAGGGATGACCGTTAGATAAAATACAATAAAACATGCTGAGTAATTTATCATGCTTTAATGCGACGTGATTTAACGGTTAAATAACTTCACAATTTAACTAAGATTAAGTTTTAAATTTAAGGATAAATTAAACTTTTGTGCCTTTTTTATAATATTAAAGTAGCAAACGAGAATACATTCCACCTGATAGTAAGTGTCAACTGTCGCCCATGGCCATCTGTAATCAACCCAGATGAGTCTTACCTAAGGTTGGCCACAATAGGTGGCTATCCCTAAGGACTAAGTTGGAATGTATTCTAGACTACTTATAAAATAAAACAATTGTAAAGAGTTGGTGTTACTTATTGGACTTCAAAGGGATTTTGAAAACCATTACATAGTACAATGTATGTAGACTAGCTAGTCTATTCAATATCCGGTCGACAAATAGATTTACTACAACATACAAACTAAGTAATATTAATATTAGTTAGGATGATCTATAAATAGTTATTAATTATTTAAGTAATATTAAGCTTTTTAGACGAATTGAAATATGAAACAGAATAAATAAAGTTTATGAGAATTGTGTAGATATCATCTACAATCGATTCAATCGATCGACGACCCACGTGGTGGAGCGGTCACCATGCCGGCCTGACAAGCAGTGGGTCCGGGGTTCGATCCCCGACCAGATAGCCATCTAAATGATGAGTTTAGTTCTGTTCTGGGTCTTTCTATTCTGGGTCTGGGTGTTTGTATTTCCTTGGAACCCACGACACAGGAGAAAATGCTACTGTGGGTCCATGAGGGTAGAAAGCGTTTATGTTTATTTCATCGTTATTGACATACAAGATGTTTTTCGCGGCTTCGCTACGGTCACGTATCACAGTAATGAGTATCCTATGTGTTAAGCCATAAACTGACTGTGCGCCAAATTTCAACGAATTCCGACCAATTTTTTCGCGTGAAAGACTAACAAACACACGTACATCCTCACAAACTCTCGCATTTATAATATTAGTAAGAAACTTAATTACTATTTATTCTTCTTGAATACCTTCTTAACTCCACTCCCATAATAAGTAAACAATGTTATTAATAATAAACCACAACTCTAGTGTTTACCAATAAAATGTGATGCGTACTAAGAAACATATATAATTAAATTATTACGTCTCACTTGTCTTGCACTATTTCCTGGAACACATCAATATAGTGTAAAAAGCAATATATTGCCCCATTAATAGCTAACTGACAATCGGAGCCATTGTTTTATATTAGTGTCACATTCTCCGAACAAATGTATGAGTAAGCTATCGCCTTTAATAATAAATTTGTTTAATAAGTGAAGCTGTTTCTATTTGCGGCTCAGGCTATTATTAGCGGCAGTCTAAGACGGATTTACGCATCAACACTGTGTAGCACAGACATACATGTTTATTTTCATATATGCAATACTTTGTCCCCAATTGGGCTAGCCAGAATAACTTATCAATAATCCTATTTCTAATCGAGTTAGAGTAGTAGTACATACTAAACGCCACTAAAAAGCACCTTATTCCTCCGATTTAAGTTATGCGTCGTCTATAAGTTATATACAATACTTAGATATCATGTATACTTTAAACTTGACTTTTTGATAGTAAAGTCACGTTATATTTTATATGAAGTTTTTTTTTAAATTATAGCAATGAAAATATCACAACTGGATTGGGGCTAAGAAAAAAATAACTTTAAAAAATTAAGGCTTCTATTACTTTCTGACATTGATTATTGTATTCTTTACATGAATGGGTTACATTTTATAAATAAGGTTTTGTTATAAGTTATAAAGTCATAACCAAGTCTTACCAAGAAAACTGTTTGTTATCCATCTTCAGTCGTCCTTCGATCAGTGTGATGAGACACAATTAACGTGACATGTTTGTTCCAGGTTCCCTCCCGCCCTCGCCGGCCGACAGCGGGGTATCAGACGTGGAGTCCTCCTCGTCTGGAGCGGGCTCCGCGGAGGACCTAAAGGCGCGGCTGCAGCCGCCCCCTCCGGCGCCTTTCCACGCGCCCTTCCTGCCCTTCTACCAGCACCACCAGATCGCCACCTCGCTCCAGCACCACGCTGCAGCGCACCCAAGACCACCTGGCGGTAAGTACTATATACCTCTTTATAGATAGTGAATTGTATGGGTGGTAGACTACGGAGGCACCACCACCATCACCGCCTCAACGCCATTTTGTAACGCTGTTGCATTCTCGCAGGGTGTAGTAAGGAAGAGCCACTTCTAAGAAGCGTTCTTCTTAGTCCTCAGGAGTAGCATCGTACCTCTTACCGGACTCGAACTCTTATCCTACCTGGCACCACGGATATCCACGGACGGTATTGGCCACTTACACTCAGATGGACTGCATACTCGTTTACAACTTTTACTCTTATATTATAAAAAAGTTCCTAAAGACCACGGAGAAATACAAAGATACGTTTATCAAACATACGATAAAAACTCTACGGTGCAGGTTGTTCAGCGCATTAGGCGTTATTGTTATATTAATGATTTACATGTCCTCGCGATAATACTACTACCTGAAACTAATTAAATTTACTGGATATTGTACGTTACTTCAAATAGTAACACTGTTATACATGTTTCTAACGAACATTTTATAAATACTTTTCATCCCGTTTACAATTACTGAAATAATTCCTTATTATAGGTACAAGCTTTATTTTAATTGTTCATTATAATCAGTTAATTTGTGTGTGTTTTAGCTGACGTATACATACGTTGCTTTATAATATTTTGCATAAGTCTTCAAACTCTTACTAATTCGATTCAACTTTTAAAAATTCAACGTACATTGTTAATGTAATTTACAAGTCGTATCGGGAAGTTTTTGGAACATATTTTGATTTCCATTCCAGTAGTTTAACGACCGCAAAAATCACTTTGATTTCTAAAATTACGAGAAATAATTCTAACTTTGTGTAGACCAACACTAATTTAGCTATTTACAAAGTACAATTAACTTTATTACTTGTTTTACCGATGGTCAAAAATCATAATTAATCCTATATTACCTATTAGTATACTCGTGAAAGATCTAATCTCGCTCTCATTCAGCTTGATGCTCTGTGACTTAAACAGTTTAATCAAGAATGAGAGTCGCTCGAGAATGAGTTGTTTGAATTCGGTGACACACAAATCCTTAGAATCTTAGAAGCTATACACCAGACATAATATCCTTATCCAATGAATAACCTATCCCTATGTACTGATGCTAGTGTATCGCTGATTTATGTCCGTGAATGGTTGCTGTGATCGGAATACACAACGTTGGGATTTTCCGATCATATCCGCGTGCTTTTAGAGACGCACGAAACGTTTTAACAATATCAATCTACCTAATATAATCTTTATTTGATAATTAACTTCTTAAAGTCGAAGGTATTCATTTGTCATGTGTTTTTTAAAACGGAAAACCCAATATGGGTTTTCCTTTAAAAAACTATTAGAAACTACTTATATATTTAGGTAATCAAATCTAAATTTAATATTATCTATTAGGTATCTTTTCGGATCTATCAACGAAGATTAACGTTTATTTACAACAGTTCGTTACGTACGTTCGTTACGTTACAGTAAGAAACGATTTAAATAAATATTCAAATTCAAATAAAGTTAAATGACAGATCTTTGTAAATAAAATATAAATTTATAAACTGAAAAAAAAAAATATTTTTCACCTAAATTCTTTCGCACCTTACAACAAAAATAAAAACTGATTGTTTCCCGGTGCTCGAAATTCAAAACCTACATAAAGCATAAATAAATACGCAGCTTTCTTTCAATCGAAATGAAATTTTAATCAATAATTGCCTTGTTGTCACTGGCAAATAACAAGGTCACGTAAAAAGCTAGGCATGCAGAATTAAAGATGGTGGAATAACAATAGCATTGTTTGACGCGCGGTGGCGGTGGTAAGGTGACCGACGCGGTGAACGCCCCACCCGGAAGGTCACCTTACTGTGGATTCGGGGAAACGACGCCCGATATTTCTTGGCCCTTTGGCCCTAGAATATTGATATTCTGACTTCATTGCGACGAAAATTAATTATTTTCATCACAACTTTGCAACGAAAAGCGTTTAAAATATTCGTACGTAAGTATTTTTTGTTACGAATTTTTCATTTTCGGTTAATGCGATATTTATATGCTTAATATCTTTGTAGAAATTGAATAAAACTTTATTACCGAAAATGTAAAAATACTGAGCGTATTTAAAAATTAATGTGGAAGTACTGAATTTAAATTAACAAATCGAAACAAATGAGGCAATCGACTTGGATTTTATTTTACATCGCTCTTACAGGTAAATGTGGATAAATTTCTGCGTGTCATTAGTACATATGCTCTAATTACACGTTCGTTCGTTCCAATTGCGGCATTACCGAATCGAAATAACAAACAAACGATGTGACTCGAAACACAATCGTCCGGCGGCTGCAATCTTAAGTGCTCGTACGTTCCCTCAAATCGATCATTAGCCACGTTTTCTAAATTAGGTATATTATATTGGACGTCTACGTTTTTATTTTCGGCCATATCTTGTAATGTACTTTTCAATGCGAACCGTAAACAATGACTGAGCGAGGAAACGTAATAAAGTCGTAGTAAGGACACGGATAGATATCGCTAAGCATCGCACCCGGATCAACTTCCGGTACCATATTTACAGCGCTGGCCGCCAGCCAGTTGGCCCTCCTTCCGAAATTTTAAAACGGCCCATTAAAAGCACAAATTATTCGGTCGCACGCTAATAATTTACGTTGCATTTGTTTCAATTTGTACGAGAATACGAGAAAAACACGTTGCAGCGACCGCTTCGTTTTTATAAACAAACTGATCAATCCGCGGCTCGGAATTAGCTACAGGAATGTGTTTTTTTATTTTCGGCCGATTTACACTCACGCGGAGGACAAGCTGTCTTCGTTACTCCATAACACGTGTCTGTCTGCCCGTGTGACAAAGCAATGACAAGTGATGTGCTGTAAACTCATTTAACACTCATTCGGATTAGCACTGATATTTAACATTTTAGAGGTTTTACTTTTTAACGAGTTAGGTGTTAAAATGAATTTTAAAATGTTTCATCTACGTCACCAGCTTCAATTTTTGCGTAAAAGTTTATAAAACAAGAATTATGTAAGATCATGAAACAGACATCAGTATGTATTCAGGTGCGAAACAATGCTTTGTGCATACTCCATGTTATACTATTAATATGTTATCAAAATAATTAATTAGTGCTGCCGAAACCACAAAAGCCAATTATATTATTTCCTGAAGTAGGTACTAAGTTGCTCCAAGTAGATACCGAAAAGTTGGATTATGCTCAATATACAAATCAATTCCACTTTATTTTTGAAAAAAATCCCTTTTTGGTTCGGCTCCGAAGGCCACATCTATTTCTGCCTAATAACAGATAACGCTGCCGTGTATTGCTATTTTCCCGAGGCATTCGTACTTAGTCCTAGCATCTGTGCCCAACCCCAGGTAAGACTGATCTTATCTGGGGTTGATTACAGAAGTCAATGTGTATGCTCGTTTGTTACTACCATAAAAAACAAAGAACTTAAAAGAGCGGAAATATCGCTAGTCGCATCCCTAGCGGACCAGTTGGTGCATCGTTCACGCATGCCTATCCTCAGCTATTTGACATTGCACAAGGTCAGTGATCCTAATATAAAGATGCAAAAAATCTGAGGCGGCCACCGTCGTCGCACCGTATGCGAGCCGCGTCGCGCGCGCCCGTCGCATGGTAAGCGACCACTTTCGATTGTACTGCATATAAAAATGCCTTCTAGGTACTAAGCATGCTTCCACGGACTTCTTTGTCTCGCACACAATTAAAAGCGAATGTCCTGTCTATGTTAAACAGTTCCAATAGTTTAAAATGCAATCACATGCCGTTTATTTGGATGCAAAGAAGTAACGTACAAGATTTCAATTAAGGGGAATTTGAAGGAAATTATTTTTCTATGCCTAATATATTTCATTGATACCCACGTATTTATTGGTGTAGATCTTGCTGGCAAATCTTGCTGGTTTGTAGAAACAATTTTTTAAACAGTGAGTTGTGATAACAACTTTTCCAAATCGGAATTTATATTAATAAGATTTATACATCGCGAATTTCTATGAGATTGTTTTAAAGGAGCACATTAGCTTATCGCATGTCAACAAGACAACGAATGCATTCGAGACGCATCAAAATTCTCGTTGCATAAGATCGTAACTGAAGATTAGCGCTCGTACTTTATTGCTATTCCACGCACATATAAATGCCCATATACATTAAATTATGACACCACAGGCACAAAGTAAATTAGGGATGGTAGTTTCTGTTGAATATTGACTAATAACAACAATTTCGTGACTAAACAGTTATAACTTTCTGCTTGGTAGTTCACTTTTATGTTATGCATAGTGAGTAGCAACGCAACTGTGATTGATTTCAAATAGAACCCCTGTTCTATATGAAGTAGGTGGTAGAACACTTTCAAGGTGGTAGAACTCTTTGTGGTTCGACTCCGGAAGCACCACCGCCACACCTATTTCTGCCTAATAACAGCAGTGTTGTGCGCTGTTGTGTTCTGGTCTGAAGGGTGTGGTGAGGGAGACATACTTTTCCGAGGCATTCCATCTTAGTCCTAAGGGGTAGCAACGCATCTGTGGCTAACTATAGGTGAGATTTGATCTTACCTAGGGTTGATTACAGATGTCCATGAGCGGCAGTAGCCACTTGCCATCAGGTGGGCTGCATGCTCGTTTGCTACTATCCATATTATAAAAAAAAAAAAGTTGCTTTCAGATGTCCTTGGGCGGCTATGACCGCTTGGTTACTTGATCGATTACTACTTCGATCTCATAAAAAAGATCTAAAACGTTTTACATGGAAATGTTAAGACTCGATAAGAAAGTAAAATTAACATAGCATCATTACTGTACTATATTGTCATAATATTTATTGGTCTTAAAATGTCAGTAGATTTTCTGGCTGGACTGTCGAAATTGAATAAGTATCATCCAAGTTTCACGTTTTAAAAACTACTTAAATAAACTGAACTTTGCGTTTTAGGAGTTAAAGGTCCGCCATGTTAATAAAAGTCACAAGCTCAAGCAACTTCCTGAGAAAAATACAGCTCGACAGATTGACACAGATTTTTCAAGAGCACCGGAAATGTTTGGTGACGGCATGACCGATATTGGAACGATTTGAAATGACTCAAAACACATTTTAATAATCCAAGTGGAACTCGTAATTATGCAGTAACAGCAAAGCGTGAAAATAACAATAATGTTGATAATTGTGACGTGGACCGTGATGATGCAGTTGGACTTATGTCGTGGTCTGACTTAAAATTAACGTGGAACACCGTTACGTCAGAAGTCTGAACAATTCAATCAGTGAATATAACGGTTCTGATTAACGAATAGAAACCGCATTAAGTGGTATTTCTTACTTTCGTCACAAGAACAATGGTGAACTTATCAACGTTGGAGTCATGTTTCAATACGATTCTCCTATAAGATTCCAAGAGGTCGGAAATCTAATGGGAATGATAAATATCACCATAGCATAAGTGGTGATCGGTAATAGCATAAGTGAGAATGCGAACACGAGAGGCTGATAGGGTACGTCATGGCGGATCGGTGGCCGCGGGGCGTGCAGCGGTATTGCCGTAACACACACACGAAATTTCGGTGTTGCAAACCGATTGCGAAAGAGCGCGGTACCGGCGCCGCCATTGTCAGTCGCTGGCGAAACGCACGCGACCTTCCTACTCGGATTGGGCAGTCGAAACCTGATTCAAGTGTGAGCCGTACTAACGCATGTGAGGATTCTGATAACGCGATACATTTGCCTCTCCTTGTTTTGAACACCATAATAATGGAACTAACATCATAATACTTATATTTACGAAACTTGTACGTAGCGAGAGATCCAAGAAACAGTAAAGGTATAAATATCAAATGCCACTAAATATTCTCACATTCTTCGTTAAATAATCTAATTTACCCGATCTAAATATTCTGTATAAACAACGGAGACCATTAAAATGCATCACACGTTTCATATCACAAGCTCAATCATCAAAACCTTGACTGGTGCTTCGGATTGGCCAATATCTGACGCAGGCGATGCGAAACACCATTCTTCGAGATGTACGATGCCGAGAGGTAATTTTGGAAGGAATTGTGATGCACGTTGCGTCAGATGTGAACAGTATTTAGCTGAGAATCGTGTACACACGAATACACACAGCATTGTACTACGAATTGAGAAACACACATTAACAGAATGGAACGAAAATAAAGCAATGTGAATCAGATGACTGAATAACCTAAAATGGTCAATGACGATAGGTTCTCCATATACCGTTGAGACATTGAAATGCGCGTTGTGAACCTTCTTGGCCAATAACACTAATGCTAGTGGTCGATTACCAACTCTGATTGGTCACTGATTGCGTGATATCCTCTCGCGGATACCGAGCGTGATATGGTTACAGTCGGTTATCTATTTATTATATTGACCTGAATCTGTCTAGTGTCCACGCGAGACAGGTTACGGATAGATCGAGCTAGTTCGAGCGATATACGCAAATAGTGGCAACGAGGAAAACTAATTAATCTCAATGTGATGCGGAATGTGGTCGTTTATCAGTCTCGTACGGCGAACGCATGTAGTGTGCGTTACGCGCTCTGTTTGCACAAACGAAATTGAAATTAAAATAATCGGTGCGTCTATTCTGCAGCGCTGCATCGCGATAAGGCGCGCTCGTGTGCGTGTCTAACGCCGGCGTGTGAGTGTGCGCGGGAGTGTGCGCGAGGTGATCGTCCCGTTTCAAGGGCAGTGCAGCTAGCGCTCATATTAATAGTTGGCGACTATTTTCGCCGCGCCGCCTGCTGGGGGACCGGAACGTTATTATTGACATTCGCGAACTTCCAAACCGAGCCGCCTTACATCACACGCGCCTTTTCCTGTTTTCCACTTTGATGTGGGCTCCCGTTCGACTTATACGAAATTTTACGACCCACTTCTTATTTTCTAATTGGAATCGTGCGCTCGTTTTATGATTGACTCATTCGTGTTTGACCACTTCTGTAATTTCAGCTCTTAGGTCGAATTATGGCGTACCTATGTATATCATGCATTACCGTCTTTGTAGATTTGCATTAGTTTCAGACCGCAGTTACATTGTTGCAAACATAATAAATTTGTTACATATAATTATGTAGGCTTTGAATTAAGTAATACAATATTTATATTGTTTTCCAATTAACAATATTTGGAGACATTGATCAGGAAGATTTTTAGATTGAATTTCAATGAATCCTATTAAATTGCTATTGAATACGCAATTAAATTCCGCAACACCTCTGAAGTAACATCTCACTTATCAGCCCATGAATACATGTCACCAAGCACTCATTGAGCTGAACTCATTCCTCTTTGTTTCGTCCACCATACAAGGAAGACGAACGCCATCTGTCGGCGAGTTGCGCAAGCCGCGACCCACTTGCGCCGCGGCCGCTGCCAAACGGCTCCTCTACAATTACATATTTCGGTGTCGCAACACCCGCAACCGTCGCATCCGAGTTGAACGGCCCGACCTTGAGTTGCGCACGCGCACCGAAAGCGAAAGGACCGCGATCCCGGAATTCAGCGCCATCATAGACTAATTGGACGCTCTGGCGAAACGCCCATCGAATGCACCGTTACACCTTGGATACTCGCTCGTACGCCAAATCGCAAACATACTTCAACGCATTGAACCTTGAGTCCCGCGTATATTTCTGATATCCTACACAAACGTCAAATAGATGCACGATCATGTATCATAGTACAAATTGCCGTGCACGTCATTAAAAGGGAAGGAAAGAAGCAACTAATGACGGTCATAGTCACGGCGCATATCAAACCCTCAGGAAAGGCACTACGCAAATATGCTTCATCAGTACGATAAGATCCTGGCGTACGTGACCCGCGACCGCTGGAGTCAGTGCAATCGCAAAACCACATAGAAGTTCCCTCGCCATGAATCACGAGTGATGGGAGCTGACGCCAATGCGTCAGAGACCATTCGCTTTACGCGGCTTCCTTCGTTTGCATTTTACAACACCGCTGGCAATCCTTCCGAAATAAACTATTCGTATATTCGCCTTAAAGTTTACGATAGATTTAGTTATCCGCTTCCTTCCACAGGTGGGGAAAACCCGATATCATTGTTTCATCACTAGAAATAGCACGCTCTGCAACGTTCCATTTGTATCATCTGTTTGTGTACTGATATTTATATACGAACAATATAGTACAATATATTCGAGCCGCCTTAATAAATTTACGTCGACCTGCATATGACCACAACTCGGAAACTTTATCACGACCTAATTCCGCTCCGAATCTTAGCGCTCCACTTCCCCGGAAACCTCATATGAGCGAGAGCTTCTTTTACGTTTACGATAGGTATAAAAACAGAGGGGCGTCGGAGTCCAGGCGGCCTACATACGCGCTCCACTGGTTTCCTGCCCGTTTTAAAATTATCCGCTCGCTCCCGGCGAAGCGGCAAAACGCGCCCTTCACGGACCACGGGCCCCCCTTCACTCTAAATAGACCGATACTTCCCTGACCGCACATCGCAAAGGAGAAAAAGAAAATTGCATTACTCACTAGCTTTAATCGGCGTTTGTACGTCTTCATTCCGAAGTTACTTGGCTCTTTTTACAACCGATGTGTCAGCGTAGCGACCGAGTTCATTAGTCCTTCAAAAGGCTGAAAATCCGTACGTACAAATGAAACTGTACCCTTTCATTTGGCGATCACGTTACTCATTCTTTTATGGAGCACGAAGCTCTTTTCAATTTCATGAGAGGCAGTTAGATTAAGTGCGCTATTATGTCCGCGGCCCGCAAGGGACGTCGCGTGGACGGTCACGTAAGTGGGAGAGATGGAGTGGCTATCCTTGTGTTCGTGAGCCGAGATCTAACGGGGTCAGTGTTAGGCCGCATAGCACTTCATAAATAGCTCCGCTCCCCACTCCGGTGCACTCTAAGATCATCATGTGGAAGTCGGAATAGGGATGCCCCGACAAACCCACGCATGCATCATAACGATGCCGGATATTCGCTATTGCAAAGCTCAAGTGAAGAAAACAATATGTATCACGGAAAATTTGCTTCAGTATTGAGAAATATATACAATTCATAACTAGGTACATACTACAAAACAATTTAAACCAAAGTTTTTATCCGAATTCCCGTACGATTATTTAATGTCTAATAAAAAATTAACTATTGTCTGAGGAATTTATGACGAGAACGTTAAAATATGTTGCTTTTTTGGACTTCCCCGAGATCATCAGGTGTATACTTATAATAATTTGGAGTTGTGGTCACATATTTCATATAACATTTGATTAAACACTTTAACAGCTTAACTTCATGTTCAGGTTCAGGTTATTTAGATACTAAATAAAGTGTATATTTGGGATACTGTTACACGATACTAAGTTTATAAATTTCTTAATCCTCCGCCTATTGAAGCTTATTTTCCTTGAAATTACATTAACTTAATTGATCGTTTTTTCCTGGGGTTGATCATTTCATTAATGAAATCCACTTTTTAAAGATTTTCTCTAGGTATTTTGTATTCCTATGATTGCAAACATGAACAATGAAAGAAATCAGTTAAATGATCAACATGAAATTCTAAGTAACTTCGACCGTTGTTAAACCGAAAATAGTGTATATTTGATATAACAATTTTTCTAAACTAATATACTTAATTTTCTTTCATTCAAGTTTAAATATCTTTATTTTTTAAAGAAGCTTTCCACGTACACCATTATGAAAAGTTACAGGGAAAAATTTACATTTCTAAATGTTTTTTCCCCAAATCTCTATGAAATGTAACAAAATGTTAGAAATTTCGTGATGCCGATTCAATTTGAGCGTCGCGAGCAGCCCTGGGAGTTGTCGGATATAAAACATATAAGTAGTTGGGTTTCGCAATATGTTTACGCACACGCGCCGTGCCAAACCGAGGATTCCAGTGAACACTGCTGTCAAAACTATAAATTGCTAGCTTCTTACCGCTACTTTACCTGCATAGGCTTGCAACCTTACATACGGGTGGTATTGACGAAAATGAAGACTGTATTATTTTTATTACGTTTTCAATAATAACAGTTCTTAATGTGCGTGACTTCAAGAAAATATCAAATAGCTATTCCTACAAAGATACTTTGCACACTTACTCTTAATACGAATATAATACTCCCACTAATACAATTTGGCTCACCATTGCAAGGTATGGCTAACAGCACGTACGTACGTAATACGTTGCAATGAATGGGTGAAAACGTAAACAATGATTGTTTTGAGGAAACGTAATAAACTTTTACTAAGGGCACTGTGTTGTTTGAATCAATCATTCTCATACAGACAGGACTGATTTTGTAACAGTATAGGTGTAGATGTGAATGCTGCGCCGTGGAATATGGGTCGGTTAAATTTAGCAGCCATTTTCGAAATTGTTGACGCGTTTATATTAATATTCAGTCGCGTTGTCCTCATTATCGGATTACTATTAGGTTGAACTAATTTTAATAAAAATCAGTTCAGATGTTTGTCAATCTGTCGTGAAATTCATGGGAATTTTTATGCCACAAAGTTTCTACTAGAAATAAAACCATCCCCAACCAAGCCATCCCCAACCCATCAAGGGATGCAGCATTTGTTTCCCTTCTATTTTATTCTAATCTTTATGCTACACGAAACATTAATAGGTATTTAGTGACAATTTAATAGGTTTCAGTTTGATAGATATA
>MOOZ01000736.1:339513-354527 GCA_002930495.1 Cecropterus lyciades | reverse complement strand
GCACGTACAATTATACGATGACTGACTACAATTACGTGGACACTAGCTGCTTATTAATCTTATTTTTCCATTATTTCTTTAATTCTTTGGTATTTATGAAGACTATAATATATTCAGTGACAGTTTCTTCGCTTCACACAAGATCGATCTACACATAGAACGTATATCATCAAACTCGGCGGAGCATAGCGTTTCCAAGCAAACCTCTATAAACCATAAAAACTGTATGTTTTTATACCAATGACTTAATACTCGATTTTCCCTTTTACATTCTATTATCTTACCGAACCGTTTAGGACCTGAATTTAATATTGAATAAAAACTTTAAAAAGTAACAAAAACATAATCTATAACAATACTAACGGTATAAATATCCAATGTGGAACTAAAATAACAAATTAAATGACGCCTTTGATTTACAATTTTAATATCCCAAACTAGAGTATCCACAAAAACGATCCGTGCAGACAATAAAATAAAAATATCAGACAATAAAGAAGTTCCGATTACATAGCGGGTGACGTCGAGTGCACAATACCAATAGAAGTTGACAATTTAAATCGATAATTAGGCGAAAAAAACCGTTCCGGCCTGATTACGGAGTCAGGGTCGAGTTTGGCAACGTGTTGTGGAAATCGGGTGGACCTTGACCGCAGCGGCGACCCTCAACCCGCGTCTATTGCTGATCACCCAGTGACTGTTATGCAGAATCGTTCAATACTTTGCGCGAAACGTGACGAGAGACTGACAACACGTTGGTAATCTGTCCCCGGCATAACTTTGCTCGCGTTATATCTGCGGGGTGATGAGCAGGAAAACACCAACGAAATAATCTGTTGCCTACCTAATTTGTAATCAGCATTCATTGCAGGCTCATATTAATTACATATATTTGTGACCACAATTTGGACATAACCACTGATTTAACATCTGGAACGATTGTATGAACAAATCAAAATCAGTCTTATTTAACATTTAATTTACTGCTTACTCTGATATCTGATATAATTTATAAATAATAAGATTGACCTTTACTAATAACGCATAAAAACCTCTCTTATAAAAACCCATTCGTTACAAAACGTGTTTGCAATAATCTATGTATCCAGGACGGGCCGGATAGCAGCCGGAAATCGGTATTAGAGATGAACGGAAGACGAAAATTCGCTCTCGTCACGCAATCTGCGCCGGCGCATCGCAGTAGCCATGCGCCGAAATAGCATCTGGCACCGTTGTCCTTAAAAAGGCTCGTCCGGGTGTGTTACCTACAGTTAGCTGAGGAATTACGTTATGAATAAATATATTGCAGCTATATTTTCTGCATTACCTAATCTGAGTAGGAATTTTCCATCCGCGCGAAATCCTAATTACCAGTAAACTCAACTACAAATTAACAACTTAGTTAATATTCGCAGTCTTATTATATATCTTACAGGTAGGTACCTACATAAAATCCATAAGTAAATACAGAAAAAGTAATTAAAAATATGAATTATTCAGCTGTATATCGACTATAAATGTGCATTTAATTTAAAATCTCATACAGTATCTTACGTAAATGCATTTTCTTAAATCGATTAAATCTTATTCTGTGTCGCTTTGAACGAGCAAAGCGGGCATAGACTATAGATTAAATGGTCTATACAAAGCCCGAGTGATTGATGCAAGATGGCGTCCTGCAAGGAAGTGCAGGAATTCGCGAAGCGCGTTAGGAGGCGCGGGGTGGTTCGTAGGAGGGGGCGGAGTGACCTTCGCGCGTTGATGCAATGTCGCCGTGTCATTGACCACCGCGCCGCGCGCAAACAGTTGCACTCCCCCGCCCCCGCCCGCGCCCCCACACCCGGTCTATCGCCACCCCTCCCCTGCACGTTCCGTTTCACGTTACGACCGGGATACATTACTATATTATGTTGTAGTCTTGTAGTATCCATGTTTTCAGCCAATTATCGAGTATCGAGTAAGTTGTTGGTAATGTTAACAACAATAATTTGAAAATGTAACTCTCGTGCGGGATTGGTCTTGTCGCTTTTAATTTAGGAAATAAAATAATAAACATAAGATATATATGTTTGTGCAATTCTGCCGGTTTCTCTATAAATTTTATATAAAATTTACGCATATTTTTCAAATTATAACATCTATCGAACCTTCTAGGATCTATTATTTGTCGCCTGACCTTACTTTAATGCTGTGCAAACACTTGCAGCCCATAAGACGACATTTCTCAGTTACATATGTTTACGTAAGCGGGGTGCACGAACTCAGCTCCGAATCACCTTCGCTTCGTCCCAATATACAGGTTGAGGTCGAATCGGTAATAAAAGTAGTTTTCGATAATACAGAAACGACAAACAAGATGACTTTCGTACACTGCGCTTGCAACGTGCGGGAAAGTTGACATTTGGCTTCGAGTCACTTCACAAAGACATTATTTTTTTAAATGCTAAGGTTATGGCATCTTTTCTTTTGGCCTAATCTTTTGTATGTATGAAAATAAGCTTGGCGCAGCCTTCTAGTGTTCTCCAATATTAACACATTGCTTTTAAAGTAAGATTATTTGTCCCTATCCTTTCGCTTATGTGAATCATGTCTCGTCGAAATATACTCAAAATTACAACCGCAAACAAGCGTCATTAAAACAAGACCACACATGCGGATAGGATGTGCGGACAACGAGAATCTAACTCAGGCATTACTGCCTATAAAATCATAATGTTTCCTAGAATCTAACACCAAACGACCAAGAACACAAAAATGAGCTACAACATTAGTACATTCTTCTTCGGATTCTGCCGGTACTATGTCAGTTTAAGTTTTGAATTTATTTTACTTTTTTAGGATTTTGGAATAAATGGCGGGAGCTACGTTTTATATGTTTTGTAATTATAATAAAGTAATATGTTTGAATAAGATCTTAAATGGTTGTGTTTCCCACGGAAAAATGTTGACTACAGCCGCGGATATTCGCATTCCTTGATACAAGTAGCAATCCGAAACGGGTTTCGCCTCCGACACAATCTTCAACACGTAACTAATTTAATGAAATTTAGTGACGAGCTGCGAGTTTTTATCGAGTTATTTCGTTAGAGCCTACACCGAGGCAGAGAACATTATTTGAAATTGTTCAATAGACGTGTTTTTAAGTATATCTAAGACTATTACGGACTTATCTAAACATGTAATTAAAAAGAAATGTGGCGTGTCTGTACATCGCATATATTTGTAAAAAAAAATGTTTTGAGAACTAACAATAAGTAATCAAATTTCTATGAATATTTTGAATTTTTGTCTTTCTTTTGTTTACGTGTGTTATTGCATCAAACCAAAACTCCTAAATTTATTTTAAAGGATTGAAAATCTTTATTTCATAGACAACCATCAATTTTATCAAAACTTATGACAATTTAAAGTTAAGTTACAGTTTTTAAACACTAGTGAAAACGCGCGGTACATTTAGTAAGCAATATAACATCTCCTAAACAGTAATATTAGTTATAATTAGAAAAAAATGCGTAATATGTAAGCAAGTAGCGTCCCAGACAAACACCAAAGATGAATAGTTCCTGTTTGCAATAGACGTGTACAATGTTATCAATGTACATGCTCGAACACATATCCCCTCCTTCTACAGGGATCCTGAACTATAGTGAACCTGACCTTCCCCAACGATCGACCTAAACATACAGTACGCACAGACCGACTCGCCGATAAATGCATCCGGCCGCTATTTGCATTTGTTGAACGTTTTAGGCACCGATAGCCCCCTTATCGCGGGTTATCGGGCTTCTGTGGACACCTATGTTCCCGTCTAAATGAAAGTTATCTGTGTTGTTGGTTCTCGCGTTCGTTAGTACCACACTATCGAAATGCACTTGGCAGTCTTTAGGTAGTTTCAAGTTGTGTAAGATCTACGCAATTCCACGAATAAGGACTGTTTATTGCTTAAGATACCTAATAATAGTACAACATAAGTAACCACAAGAAGTATTTGAAAAAACAGTTTTCATAGGTATAAACACTAAAATATCGTCAGCAATGATGTTTATCTTTTACTGGTATCATTGTACAATATTTATTTAGTAACACTACAAAACAAGTTTAGAGATAACTGTAATATAACATTGGTTAGTACTTCAAAAGTCAAATTTATTAACAACTATTCAAGTACATTTAGTAGTTACATTCATATTATGTTAACGTAACGGACAGAATGTGAATTAGATAACTGGCAACTTCCTATTTAGATAATGAGCGACTGACAAACATATTGTACGCTTCTTTTATATTTATTTTAACATTTCACTATTTATTGGCATCCGTCTCAATGCTAGTTACAAATCCTTGACAAGAACTTCTGCAGCAGGAATTGTATAGACTTCATATATCATATAGAACACGTGTTCTATCTCAAGTCAATCTTAGACACATTGCTGCTCCCGAGGTCTAAGATTATCGCTTCATATGGGAGTGAGCCGGCAACCACACCGTTCCACCGTAACGCAAGAACTGCTTTACGTTACAAAGAGGTGGTACGTCCCCGGTCAAACCATACCTACCACTCTACCAGCTTGTACACTTACTAGTATGTACGAGCACGAATCATCACAAAAACGTGTATAATGACGTAGGTGATTATTCACCACCTACGTATCGCATCGGATCGACTTCCTCAACACAGGTTATAATAATATTAATCAATAAAAATCCTAACGCGGTGGTAAGACGCTAAACAAATTGCTTTACATAAGTCCATTTTATTTACCGATGAGTATCGATGAAAATATGATCTTAAATATGTATTTATCATTACCGAGTATATGAAAATAGAACAAAACATTATTTGTTACACGCTACAATCAGTCATTTGATATTATTTCTATAGCATAATCCAAAATTTTATTTTACGAATTGTCTAACGCTCTAAACATTTTATAACTTAACAGAACAATATCACATGTATATTGAAATCGAGCTGCAACAGTTCTTGGTTCAGTGCCAAATCTTATTCCTCTTCATTTTTTATTAATTACCTCCATCACTCTCAAATTTTGTTCTTAAACATCAACGTCTAATTCTCATACTAGAGTCATAACATGTTCTCAAGAAGTAAGATAATGTAGAGTTATCAACAGTGCTTATAAACTTAATTTACAATTGAATAAATAAAAAACTTAAAACAACTATGAATGTAATGTGTGTAAGATAACATGCGCAGACGCAGGGTTTTGCAACACGTGAGTTGCGCAAAGCCTTACTGATCATATCAGTGCCTACCTACGACATATCAACTGCAATAGCGTGAAAAATACGACTATCAAATATTCTCATACCATAGTATATTAGACTCGTTTGTTATATAATATGATCAGACAATACAATACTATTGATCAAAAATATTACAACGATTTATTTTCAAGTAGAGTCCAGAATTAGCTATCGTTTAAAACAATGAAATATTAGGCGATAGGTTAAATGTAACATATTACATAACACTTTCGGAAACAGAACATTTCACTTTTGTGTGTCGCTTACGAAACCCGCGTCAACTAGACTACACCCCACGTAGTGTTTAAGGCGTTTTATCTGTAACCTGTTGTAACAGCGCTGTTACCAGTG
The DNA here is from genome assembly GCA_002930495.1 of Cecropterus lyciades. NCBI lineage: Eukaryota > Metazoa > Arthropoda > Insecta > Lepidoptera > Hesperiidae > Cecropterus > Cecropterus lyciades. The sequence goes on along the minus strand of MOOZ01000736.1, from coordinate 348,911 downwards.
TGCTGTAATCCTAAAGGTTACCAATGCGACATCCGAGCGTGACGTCATCGAGAACAATTACAACGGTTACGCAAGGAAAGTGGACCGCGACCGATAACCGGCCCGCGAAGTTTAAGCGCCAATGGCGGCTCGAGTGGCCGTTGCTCGACATTCGAATGCAAATTCTACAATTCGACATCTTGTGGACGAATGCGCGAATTTAGCCTTCCGCGTTACCGGCGTCGTCAGCTGAATTATGTAAACATTTTACGTCAGTTTAATCGCTAAGATGACCTCTGCACACAAATTAGAAAAAACGTTATTACTAGGTATTATTAATTCGTAGAGATAAAAAAATTTGAGAGTAAAATTGAAATCTTTTTTAAAATACCGAAATGATAAGAAAATTGTTTTATTTTCATTGTGTAAATTAAGTAGATGACATTTGATGTACTCAATAAAACATCGCGAAATAATAATTTAACATCTATTTCTGTGAAAAACATTTTATTTACACTCAAAACATAAGTGCGTTATGCAACAGCGTTAAAAAACAAAACGTGAACAATCTATCACTTACAACAAAATGGCGCGAAACCGCTCCATAAAGAATCCAGCGTCCAGAAATATCGTGTCAGCCACGTGACCCCAATACGAGTGTCGCCCTCTGTTATCTGTTACGTAAGCTGCAGCGTTGCGCTGACCTTACTTAACGCAGTCGTGATTCTCCGCGCATAGATCTGTTTCAACTCATTTGACGCACTAATGCGTGCATATTATTCAAAATGCATCATGGATGCTCTACTATTATGCAATTTATAACATTCAAACAAAATATTCGTTTACGTCAGTGCATATCTACTAATTATATAATGTAATGTGCGTGTATGTGACTACATGAACAATAAATTTAACACGGTCATTGTATAGCACATTATTTTCCTGAATTTAAATAAAATTATTAATACGACAATCGAAGCATGAAATGTAAGAGGATTCATATAGGCTTCAATGACTTTCATTTCATATGTTGGCAATGCATAATTAAGTAATACCCAGTTCGTCTAATATTAAATTATTACTACACTACATTAAAAATGGCTATAAAATTTCCTATTATTTAATGTAGTCTAAAGATCACAAAGACTGTAAAGTTAATTAAGACACCTCATGCGTTATTTTAGTTAATACAGGTTATTTATTTTATACCTGCTGTATAAAATAAATAACACGTATTAACACCACTAGCGCCACTTGTACACTGGTACCAATTCAATAACTTCTACAAAAATTAGTGATTCCTCTTATAGTTGTTCAAACTTTTATTTCCTTTAATTCTCATATCACTATGTCTTCATTAGCGGAAACAATTTTTACGTGTAAATAATGTAACTACAACAATGATGATTGTTCTTTTTAGAATTACATTACTTATCGCAATATCGCGTATCAAGTTAAATATTGTATAGAACTGTGACCGATTACATTATCATTCTGATTTGTTGATACGGATGCTTTTTTGATATATTTTCTAAAAAAATTCTATCTTCATTCGACATAATCATGGTTACATTCTTTATCCCATAAGGCCTCGTCTTAGGAGGAGTAATAATAGTAGTGTACTACTAACTAGTTATTATAATTAATAACTAATTCAAATCGTAGAACTCCATACTAAAATCTATTCTTATTTAAGTTCCGCAATAACTATTTTTCTTTATTATATGCGCCACAGCGTACAAAATACACAGATATTTTAAAAACATTCGCTCATTAAAAAAAAAGGAAACGTGATATCCGGCGGCTACATTAAATTTGGTAGAATATCAGCGAGCATGACCTACGAGGTGCGCAGTTGCGCGGCCTCTGCCATAAACAACATAGATAAACTCGCATATTTCACAAACATGAAAACTGGCATAGATAAACTTACATAATTGTTATAAATTGTGCACTTATCACGAACGCGGACGCGAACTCGTACAAATTAGCGAGCGCAATGTCACCTTGATAAGAAACTGCATAAAAACTTATCGTGAGCCCACCTCAACTTTCAGCCCCGGATAACGCGTCTATTCTCAGATATCATTCGCAAAATATTCCAGTCATAATATGAATTGTTTTTGTAATATTATTGTTATATTACACAAAGTACAAACGTACATACGTGCTTAATTTTCAAATGTTCGCTGCACCAGCAATTAGGACTTATATCTTATTGGAATTTGGTAGCGTGCAACGCGAAAAACATGTCACGTGATCTGTCGTGTTTTTTTTTTATTTGCCAAGATTAGACGTCCACTGAAACGAAGGAATTACGCGACTGACAATATACACACATAGTATATTAAAACTTATTTTAATCGTATGTGTTTATGTAATAATTTAAATGTTGGTAATCACATCATAAAATTTCATTATTTCCTTATAATCGGCGATAAAATACATGTAACAATAGATTAATGTTTTGGCAGATAACAACCTTTCTCTTTAAATTATGTTTAGAGTCACGTTTATTAGGCTTATAAATAATTGAGGGAGATAAGTTGCTATATCTTTGTACGGCAGGTGTTATGATAAAATTAGCAAAAAGATGTGCAAAAGTTTACTAGTTGAGGCAAACGAGTGAGGTGGCATAGCGCAAATCTTGCGGGACGGGAGCGAGCGGGAGTAGAGGGATGCGTGCAGGCTATGTGTGCGCGTATGCGTATGTTTGTGTGTGTGAAGGTCAACCGGCGGCGTCATTTCCTGGTCATTGCCTGCCTCATCCGACGCCGCACACTCACACCGACACACGCTGCACTCTTAGAACATGCACACCCTGCGCCCGCGCCGCTTTCCGGTCGCACAGGAAAACGTAGATGTCGCCATTGTGCACCTCTATGGAAGGATATGAGTTGGAATAAAAATTGCATTGTTTATGCATGACAATCAAACTAGGATAGTTAGGTAGGTACGCACTGTATACAATAAGAGCCGCGGGGTGGGTGATAGTATTTTTCCTTGTAACTTATGAACGATGAGTAAAAATATCGAATGACTACATTTGCGAATACTGTTTATATAAGATAAAACAAAGTATTGTTGTATGTTTGTGTAAGTGGATCTTGAGCTTAAGAAAAGATACATCTACATATATTGAATGTAATAATATATATCATGTCTTTATCTTATTCTAAATGGTGTTACTGAGATGCGAAACGATAGTTATGATAAAAAATCTCTTGTGTTTATATTTTTAGTGTATGTAATAAGACATTAAGTGCTACAACAAATTTTCATGAAAGTTTTATCACGTTATTAATGTTAGATATGTTTATTTATTTAAATATATACGTTTTTATTCACTTATTAGATGTAATAACTCAAATCCTTTCAAACGTAATATGTGCAGTTTATATTTGATATAAAATACACAAAGATCTGTAACACGAACAGCTTTGGAAGTACTTATTTGATTAGCAAAGGATAAAAAATCCGATATGAATTTAATCGTAATTGAATCGGGTTCGCAAACGAGCTTGTTGGACGGAAATAGGACTGTTCGGTAAAATAACCATATGTTATACAAAGTTCAGATCGCGGGTATACTTGGATATAAGTATACAATAGAAGAATCAATTTTAAAGAACACATTCAATTCATTGTATTACAGTTTAGCAAACAAAGCGTGTTTACATCTATATAAGCATGCGTTATGCTTGGTCTATCAGTATCTATTGGAATTACCACCGAAAAATTATCCACGTTCTACTAATACTAAAATAGGGGGCTGGTATTGGTTCCTCTGCTGGGTACTGTTTTAACCACGCTTGATTGAGACTTAGAACATACTCTTTCACAGTTCTCAAACGCGAGTGTTAGGTGTTTTAGTTAAATCAAAACATTATACGTGGCTATAATTAGCAATATGTAAGCCTGTTTTCATCTCTTGAACTAAAACGTAAATTCTGTTTATAATAAAAAGGAAATTTTCCTTCACGATCTTATACCCACGAGAATGACGCGGTAGTTTGCAAAAATGTTATCACGATAAACAAAATTAGGGAGATAAGATTGGTTTGCATTTCCTCCAGGCAACTGGCAGCGCTATCTCGCAGCGTTGGGCGGAAGAGATAACGTGCGCCCGATGCCCAGTGCACTGACACCAATACACGATGACATTTATTGTTATAGTCGAGTATTGTTAAACTAATGGCGAGTCAATGTAGAGCACAAAAAATTGTATTGATATAGACGTATAAACCACTTATTTTGGGTGAACAATTTTGAATTCCATCAATAAGACCCTGGGCAGAGTTGATATTGATTGCAGGCTACAGGTCGATCTTCTGCTTTAAAGCTGATTATATACTTTATTTATTTACTTTGACTTTCTGTTCTGTTGTAATGGATAAAACATTCGTCAATCCTCCGTAGAAACTAAATACACTTAGAACGCTTATAAACTAGTTACGAGTCATACTAAAATAATAATTATAGATGTAAACAAGAATCCTCAATGCCAACAGTGAGGAGATTAAAAAAAATATTATGTACATCAGAGGACCTAATAAATGTAACGTGGCACAATAAACGAGACAATCCCGCTGTATTGACATGCATCAAGTAACAGCTTTTGTCTCAGTATTAGCGCGCAAACAACTGCGTTTGTATCGCAAGAGGTTTGTGGGGTAACCCATTTATCGCGGGATGCGCCGACCGGTTCCCGCGCCGCCGCCCCGCCGCCCCGCGCCGCGCCTCTAACGCACTTCGCATGCTTGCATCCGGGAATAAAAGAATCCATCACGCTTTTCGATATGCCAATTTGATCATTGCGCGCTAGCCTCCAAGTGCGATCTTCCCGTATATACCGATCCGAGTAATTTTCTTTTCGCGTCAAACACTCCGCTAAGTAGCCGAGCGAAGATGACATTCTAGAGGTACGGACGAGCGCACACGGCGGCGTAACCTTGATACTGCAGCAGTAAAACCAGTAGGATGCGTCCAGCGCAGCTAAAAATAGAACCGCCAGCGCATAAAATGTGCTCTTTTTTGTTATGTTCTGCCAGTGTTCCCAGGCTCGAAGGGATTTTATGTGGCGTTCATGGATCGGTTCATTAAATTGTAAATATCGGGGAGCCGTCCGCCGCTCGCGACCGTTATCGACTGCATTTATCTATTCGATTGCATGCTCAGGTTTTTCCATAAATACCTTTGTACTAGTTTTTCATGGCGTTTCACTGGGCCACTGTCACGTAAATATATGTTCTGGAGTAAGTACTTTGGATCACAAATTCTCTTTATTTATTGTTACTGAAACAGTGGAATAAAATGCCATAGTATATTGCTTAGTCTTTTAAGTGTTACCATTTATAGGCATTTAAAAATCAGGGAAATATAATTTTATAGCACTGAGTTTTACTGCTTACTAACTTTGAACGGGCTCAGCTTCTATTGAAAAAAGTCTCTCTTTGTTAAACACTAAAATATTTTAGGTAGAGTAAACCTCTACATAGGCAACCTGCTCGCAAACAAGAGCAAAGTTTGATATCGACACCTAGACCCGTCCGGTCCTTAATACGCGACTACGGATCCGGTCCGGGCAAACGGACGCGAAATATCCGGTACTCACAGAAATAGAATCGGGCGATTTCATGCCGCTGGCAATGTGAGGTTGGTAAGCGTTGTACCTATGCATTTACTTATGGTCCGATTTGGTTATATTGACACCCAAAGGATTTTCCTACATACATTAGATATTATATCAATAGATCAATGTTATGCACAGTATAGCAAGACAACAATATTAATTTATGTTACATAAAGTTACAGTTCAGACTATGTAATACACGTTTCCATATTTTTTACACATTTCCGTAAATATACAGGTACAGTTAACGTTTTCATCGTTAAGTTATTTTAAGCCTGTAAACGTATTACTATAATTTAAATAGTAATAATTATAAATGCTAAAATAATTACTGCAAATACACAATTCTGTATTATATCTACCAATGTAACCGGAAGTCGCTATATAAATGATATAAATATTAACTACAAGAATATTTTTTTCAATATTAATCTATTGTTAGTATTTATGCTCTGTGTTTATAGTGAAAAATGCTTGACGCATAAATGAAATCCTGCCTAGAAAGAAGTGATTGTTCGTTCCGACCCTGTATGGGGAAGTTATGCATTGTTGGTGCCTTACGCAATTAAAGACAAGCAAACATGACATGGACGGGCACACGTGTCGGCGAGGTGAACGACCTGCCGATAAGCCGCGCGAAAATACGCGAGTTAGATAATATTAGAAAGAAAATGGCGGCCCGCGGACGCGTCCATGGCGCCCGTGTTTACAGCGCACAGACTAAAAATAATAGTAATTCGTATCCGCCATACGTTATATAATAAGCTACATTATGTATGCCAGTTCGGTCAATGATCACTGAACGCTAAACTCGGGCGTGATTCACATTGTGATTCCGTGATGAAAACGTTTAAATCATATTTCTGAGATGAAAATCGCAAAATTTAATTTTATTACGAATGGAATTACAAGAGCAAATTTTTTTACTTCTTATAAGAAAATAATGCAATTTACATTATATAAAGAAAAATTACGTGTAATAATAATAATTTTTATTTCAGAAATGCACTAGATTTACAGGAATAAAGCTTACAATCCTTTACATTTCTTAGTGTACTTCTTTATGTCTATTCAGTGATTGGTTCCGTCCTAGTAAGCATTCAAAATGCCTGTGTCAGGAGACAATGTATAAAAAGTCAGATTTGTTAATAGAGCATATTTAGACGGCCTTTTTTCTGATTGCTTAACGTAATTACTGTGTAAGTATAAACACACCCTAATCGTGCCTTATAGAAGAAAACAAGCGGCCTCATTATTTATACGGCAGCATAATTTTGTGATTTGAACGTCGTGTCACTGATACGTTATCGCGCAAACATTCGCTAAAAATAAAGTACCTGTGCCGATATCGCTTCCTTGTTGACAGTGTTGCCAACAGTGAAAATTTCAGAGTACCTGAACATTTTCTGAAGGAAAATAACCACGTCATTGACCCAACTGGTTTCCGCAGCAACTCTGTGCTTATTTTCTCAGATGTTTTCAGGTCACGCTATGCGGACGCGATTCGTTTTTATGACATTTCCACGAAATTTATCCGGCCTGACGTCGTATGGACTTCAGCTGGCAGACGTATGAAACAATCGCAACCTAACTAAACAATCTTAAACTCTTCTATATACTAAAAAATATACTAAAACCGCACCCGGCACTGGTTACGGGTATGAGATCATTAAAATCGTTCCATCGCAAAAGGCACGCGTATTGCCGAACATTATATTTAATGACTCAATTCTAATGCTCTATATATCTATCTATTCGACGGGATAATAAGACAAATATTATGACACTTACGACATAGATTCGTATAGTACAGGTAACTAAAACTAGAATCTTATTATTATTATTATTATATGACGCATCACATAACAAATCCTCTCTATAAAATCGTATGCAATCAATCAATACTCTATTATATATTATTAAACCGCAGAAGTTATTAACACGAAAGAAAATAGCAGAAAACACAATATTTGTAGCGTTTAGTGAAACCTTTATATACAATGTTTCACGCACTCCTTTAAGCACAGCCGCGTAGTAAAGTCGCCGGTTATAAATAGAGATATAATATCCGAGTAATGCAACATGTCGCATAATTGGATTTAAAGAAACGTCGTGACATGTGGTGGAGGAAAATGGCTGGTCGGCGGAGACTGGCCACCGCATTGGGGTCAAGGCGAAGACTCGCCGTACGCCCGTTTACGCAATCTAGCGCGGCTTTATCTATTTCAACGCTCTTATCAAAAACAGACATTTTAACTATTACCCAGTAAAACGATTTCCGACTACGTACTGCTAACAGGAAAACAACATTCTCGGGAAGTAATAATTAAGTCTTTTCGCGATAGTTAATTATGTTTGGAACAAAACCGGCTTTTACTTAAATTATAGAAATTGTCATTTTTCCTTATAAGACACTAATAAATTTGTTAGACATTTTAAATTCCATATCGTAGCGAAAAAAAAACAACTATATACATCCAACATAATAATTTCTAGAGGCACTTAATTTAAAAGTAGGTAAATATTAAGTTTATCTTTACCTACAAAATAGTTTTCAACATATTTATAATGAAAATATTTTGATGGGCAACCCGCATAATAGTAATCACTTATTAATAATAATTTGATTAACAAGGAGATGTAAAAAATTTGCGATGTGTTACAATTAATTTTTCACATTGTTGTATTTAGTTGTCCGCAAACTCGCACTAAATGTAAACCTTTATCCATATCTTCGACACGTTTCCCCATAAATATTGTTTTTACTCGCGTACCACGTTATGAATATCAATCGCGGCCAACGTATTATTGCTGATCGTGAAAATAATCACGAAATGTTTTACGGTGCTCTCGAGAGGGCAATATCCCTTTAATACACCCATATTATTAAAAAATACGGTTCTGATTTACTTTTTCTGACACAGATATCAGTAATCCTTTACATAAAGATAACGAAAAGGGTTAAGTCTATTTCGTCTTAAGACTTACTGAAGGAAATAACTACTCAATTAATTCATATGACATAAATAAAAAACAGTAATATGTCAATGTATCCGCCCTCATTCCGGAAAAAGTAAGATACGTTATTAAAAATAATGTAGCATTCATCACGCGATATGAAGTATGCACAATAACAGGGCGATATATCAATGTTCCATGCATAATTGAATTTCGATAAACAATAATGACATGTAATAAAATCAGTTATCGTTCTTATGTATTCTTTCATAAAATACAATGGTGGTGTGACGCAGATTATCAGTTCAAAGTAAATAAGAGTTAATAGACTTCAACCGAAATCAAACGTACATACATATATCTGTCATCCAGCCAGTTTGAATATTAGAAGGAGTATCTTTGTAAACTACTGCTGAAATGTGTTGCCAAAATATTAAAGTTAGTTTTTAAATAGTAATTGTCCTACAGATCAGGTCTCACAGCCGTGGGAAAGTTCGCGTTCTAATCCGACAATTGTTTAGTGTTTAAATTAGTACAGATAATATGTTGGCTCCCAATTCATTACATGTATATTTAGTTACATTAACACTTATATAACTAAAATTAAATTCAAATAAAAAGTTGCATGATTATATTTATAACTTGTAAAGTTATTTCTGTTTGCGCTTACTCGTAGATACACACTTTTATATATTGTATTATCCAATTCGATGTATGTTGTTTTTAAAGTTGTACTATTTTACTCTATTTTTAACGTATTGTTTCGTACATTCCAGTGGGCACTGTGGGTGAACGCGACGCATACGGGTACGGGTACGGCGGCGGGGGC
>MOOZ01000736.1:311648-324892 GCA_002930495.1 Cecropterus lyciades | reverse complement strand
ATTGATCCATGGCGGAGACCCTAAGGGCGAGCAGATAATGGATGCAAGTCTAGTCGAGGAAGCCCACAGGCGGCTAGCACACTTATGTTCAGAAACTGAAGTCTTGCCAGACAAACCTGTACCTGGTCTGTCTAATCAAGAACTTGAGGAGTGCGATGCAGCCTCTGAAGAGGACACTATGTTAGGTATGGTATCCCTAATTCTTCTCTTAAGAAATATACTACCAACTCTTCAAAATTTTGTTTTAATTACGTATTATACTAAATGTAATTTCAGTCTGTGGATATTACTACACATTGTTTTATTGCATTGCAGTACGGATGGAAGTGTCTACTCATCAAGTCACACATAGAGCACCACTAAGTGTTCATCACTACCTGTTCAATGTCCAAGTGGAGACATGGGAAGTGCCTGCCCTGGTACTCAGGCACGATGTTGATGCATGTGTCTGGCAACCATATGCACAAGTAGTCAATAACGAAAGCTGGCCGATGGTACATCAAGGAACACTCATGGCTTTTGGCTATGTCCAATCATCAAAGCAAAACCGGAAATTTCTAACTTGCCCACCAAGTTTCTCGTATGGCGTAGTTTGTGAAGCCACAAGGCATATTTTTATTTATAAAAATGCAGGTATTCAGCACTGCCAACTGAGAAAGAGGACAGGAGGTATCATGAAACCAATAAAAGTTGGACATCAACATGTTGTCAACATCGAGAAGCAAGAGGAAGTGCTGGGGATAAATGCCACAAATGAATACCTATTTGTGTTAACAGAGAATTCATTGGCTGCTATTCAAGTTCAATAAAAAAACAACTTGTAATATGCTTGTATATTTTTCATGTGTCTTCCTTATCATCACTATCGAGTTCTATACTCTCTTCAGAAGAATAACCAGTGGTAAAAAGAAGATTCTTAGGCCTCTTTTTCTTTTCAGCTTTGATTTCTTTTTCTATCTCCATTTTCTTTTGTTCAGCTATCTTTTCTGTAAGTAATGTCCTTTGTTTTTTCCACGGAGGCCTCTCTTTCCTTTCATTGTTGTCAGGAGTTCCATTTGTTTCGGCTGTGTCTTTGCTTGTGTCTTGATTATCTGCTGTAGTTTTCACATTGTTTTCTAAATTACTGGTATCAGTTTTTTCTTCTTTTTCACACCCAAACTCATCTTCTGTAACAGAGTTATCAATAGATTTAGAATTATATTGATAGTAACGGGCATTAGGTGACATAAATTTGAAAACATAATGGTTTGAAATATTTACCTGGTGTAATGATGTCAAAGTTGTAAGCATGGTCTTTCAGCACCACAAAAATTATAGGAAATTCCACAATACATTTTCCTGAGAGATTTTCCATAAGGGATTCAGATGGATCCAATTCAAAAAACTTTTTTGCTGATCTCTTCACTTTCTCAGCTACAAACAAAAAAGTGAAATATTTTAATTTTTGATAACAAGGAATTGTTCTAAATATTCTCAATTTATATCATTGAATTAATTGGAATCTAGATTAGATTGAATTGAAGTGTAATTATTCGCTGTTGGCTCAAAAAGTTATCTTTCGAGATTTATTCATAAATACTAATATTAAATATTAAAGAATTGAACCAACCTCTTAGCAAAACTTTAACACCACTAATCCCAGCGGACTTATAATACTCTAATGATTTAGATCCTTCAAAGGGCACAGTATCTGGATTAAGATACTTATCCAGCAAGCGAGACAACTTCATATGCTCAGAACATTTCTCATCCACAAATTTGAGTGGATTTGTCTCTACATTTGGAAACACCCATTCTATCCTCCAATATATAATGTTTGTCCTGAAATTGTATCTTGTGGTGTTAACAGAATGTCTCGTGAAGTTTTGTGCGAGCAGTTGCAACACTGTACCTCTCTTTCGGGCTGCCATTTTTAATTTGAATAAATGCTGGAATAATAAAAAGTTACAATAAGTTATTAAGTAATACTTTGCAATTATTTTTGTTGAGTATCATAATTTCTTAACGCATTGTATACTTTAATAATATTATAATGCTATTATAACTTCTCTGTGCAATGTTAATTATAGTTATATGTTTTTTTCACTAAAGTATTCATGCATTAACAAAAGAATAAAACTCTTATATGGTAATTTTTTTTTTTTAGTTACACTATTATGACCGTCATGATCTTAAATATACATACTATGGGTAAATCCTTGTCAATCCTAGTAAACTTCTTTTTTTCGTCTCGTTTCACCGCATACACGAACCTGGCGCACTCCTCCAGTAGCCGGTAGTCGCTGAGCAGGTCCGTGTCCGTGAAGTCTTTAATTCGGATGAACTTGGTGCGATCCCGGATACCGTCGCACTCCAGCTCCTTCTTGTGAATACGCACGCAAGTCAAACAACACGTCTTCACTTCGCATTTGGGACATGTGTACATGGCCTTGTTTGCACCGCATACTTCACAGTCGCCTAGTCTGGAACAATTCAATTAAAACTAAAATCTACATGTTTGGCGAGGTCCATATGAATTATTAAGGATAAAACCAAATGTCCAACCTTGAAACTACTTCGGTTTTATCATCAGCTTCGCTATCTGAAGACGACATTTTTACTATTATTTAATGATAATGTAAGTTATGAATTTTTGGTGGTTCTTAGTAAATTAACTGTTAATAACATAAATACAAAAACAACGTGCTTTAAATCAATATGATCGATGACATTGACAATTGCGTTGACTGACTGAATTTCAGTTCAGACAAATGCACAGATTACTACAACATAATATATTTGCATAGTATTCCGTAGTATAAGTAATGTTATGAATATATTATTTTATGAAAAATACGTTTTGCTTTTTATTTTGCTAACAATTAATTGAAAATAAGGAAAACATCATAGATTTCTGGACGAGACTCCGACTGACAGCATTGTCAACTTGTCATTGTCACATTCATCATATTGTCAATGAATCTGGTTAATGTATTCGTCAGAATAAATCAGTATTTTTGATTTTAAAATCTTATTTAATTACTACAACTACAATTTTAAGTAGTTCATATCATGTCGGGTGCAGAAATCCAAGGCGACGATTGGGATCTAGCCTGTTCGGATGACGAGCTATCGAAATGCGGCGTGTATATAGGAAAGAGTTGGATGCCGGATCCCGCCGAACTAGAGGATCTATATAAAACCATCGATAAAACTGGCACTTTGAATTTAGAATGGAAATGTCCCGGCAGGCGAGCGCCGTCCCCAGTACCCGTGAGTAAAGAAAACCAGCCTGAAGTCGCCGTATCTCCAATAAGAGAAGAAAAGTCCGATTTCGATTTTATGGATGAAGTGAATTCTCTACGATTAAGGGTACGAAGAGAAGGGGAGGACACTTTACGCGGATCCGCTAAAAAGAAAACTACTTCCTTTGATGGCATCTTGTCCAACATGATAAGGCACAAGAGGATAGAGCAACTAGAAAAGCAAGCAACTACCACAAGCCCTAACACATCATCAAGCAATAGTTGAGCTTACTCTTGTAACATTAACATTGTGCATATTATGATACATGCCTTGTGCTCTCCTTCTAAGAGACAAAATCCAGGAAATAGGCAGAAGTGTCTACATGTATAAAATCAATTCCCTTGATGATAACTGACGGGTATATAACCCTGTTTACGGGGTAATGGGTTAAAACCCCCATTAGGGAAGACCTATATCCAGCAGTGGTCTTCAAAAGGGTAATGATACAAGATTATATCATTACACATTATCAATGAATATAGAATTAATGTTCGTTAACGTGGAAATTTATATGTTGGGACAATTGAGTACACAAGAATTTTATATTTGTGTTGTTTCTATTTAATGATTTGAGTGAAAGTAGACTATGTTTTGTTATTATTTTTTCAAAAGATTTGTGAATATTCTATAACATTTGTATTATTATTCATATTTAAATAAAACACATAATATTAGCTAACTTACTTTATATTTACAAATCAAAACAATAATTACAGGCTTAAATGTGCTGATTTAGGTTTTAACAAATTTTCACTTCTATCAAGCAATTCCTGACACTTTTCTATATTGTGTATGATGTGGTCCAGCTGCCAGTGTTTCCGCAGTAGTGCACACTCCAGGTCAAACTTGCCTTGCCTGATGCACTGCACCCCTGTGCAATGTGCTGATGTTTTCAACTGGACTCCCAAATCATGTATTAACGTCCACAAATATTTATCATACTCATTTACTGACTGCACCTCTGGAAAAGCAAGAGGAATTCCACTGAACAAATATAAACATATTATGCCTTTGTACAATATTTGCAATATCACATACATGGATAAAAGTATGATTAAGAAAAGACCCCACAATAACTAAGTTACTCACAATTGCTAACCTATTGTAAGTAACCTAGTATCGTAGGTTAAGTGGCTGGAAAACGAAGCAGAGGGAGGTCACCAATCCGATGGACTGATGTTGTAAAGGAGTCAAGCAACACCTCAGTGTATCATTCCATGGAACTAGTGCAGAATCGCATGGAGTGGAAGACCATAGTATACAGGGCTGTTCCTGATGGTCACGACCCTCAGTCATGAGGATTCGACAAAGAAGAAGACTTAGCAATTATGAGTAACCTGAGTTGAGTGCTTAACTGTAGTTGACCATCAAAGTTTGGAAATAGTGTACTTATTACCAATGTTATGTAACTATTATATATAGTTAAAACAAATCAGGTGATAGAAATTAGTTGCTATTTGAATTAATTTACACTGTTATCAATTTTATATTTATTTAGAATTAAATTAGACAAACAGTAGCTATAACTTTTTTAAGGGGGGACACAAACAGGAGCTTCGGCCAAAAGAAATAGGTCGGTCGGTCAGTCTAGTCCCTGACATTTTTATTTTTTGACATGACTACTTGAATAAATAGAGTCTTAAATTCATTGACATAAACACAAAAAGATGAGGACTGTTTTGTGATTCCTTAAATAGGAGAAAATACTTTAAACTGGAGGATTTTAAGAGATTTTAAAGGGGAGAGGGATCTGCACATTGTGTTTGTGCATAATAGCAGCCAAAAAAACTTATGATACTAAACAGGATTTTCGTATATTTCGCCTACCTAATGTAAAGTTAGGTGGATCAAAGTGCACACATTTGATTCCATACAGTACAGGAAGTTTACTATTTGCTGGTCGAATCACACCCTGCGAAGCCATCTCATACATTGTTTGAGAATCCATGTGGACTCCTGATAATCTGTAAAATTAATGATACTGTATTAAAAACAAATTTAATAAAGTACTACAATAATTTACAAATGAGTCTCATCGCTGTCTTTGTTATATAGTTTGGCCATCACGGACTATCGTGTCGCCATAGCACTGGTCGCTTATCTCACCATGCATGGATCAATAATGTCATCCACAGGGCTCTTCTCTTCGTAAATGTGCCGGCTACTTTAGAACCAAACGGTTTAGTACGTGACGATGGCAGGAAGCCTGATGGCATGACACTTATTTCTTGGAAACAAGGGAGGTCGCTGGTGTGCGCAAATATGCAACCCTTGTGGAGGGTTACATATTTGTACCCTTTGCAATGAAAACATTGGGTCCGTGGGGGCCAGAAGCTCAGCGGATCTACAAAAATTTATTATTTATTTATTTATAGTTTAATTTTTGTTTATTTTTAAGTTTTATTTTAGTAATGTATACTACATTATGTATTAAATATAAAACTGGGTCATGCAGGTATTAATTTGTTAAATACATGTTTCACCATTTTGCTATTACGTCCAACATTCTTTTATTCTTCGGTATAATAAAATTCAGCACTTAAAGAGCTCATGACAATGTAGATTGACAAATCAAATGTGATTTAAATGTCCCATGACTATAAACTTACACTATAAAACGAAACTGAATAGTGTAAATCTAACGGGAGACGGTTTGTGTTACTCTTTTTAACCTGAATGTCTTTAGCTTCAATTATTATAAAGTATTAAATCTAAAATGATGCGTTTTGTAATATTTCTTTTCGCTTTCACATTATAGAGGATGAATAAGAATATTGCCACCCTAAAAATTGGATTGATATATTGATTAATTCTTTGGTTAAACATGCTACATTTGTTTGTGCAGAATATTTATCTATCTTGTAAGTTGCAATTGACTTGTAATAAATATTATACTTACTGATACATCGTTTTCTGGTGTGCAGCCTGCATGTGTGCTACCACCCTATCTATCTTCTCCCTAGTGACGTGGTCAAAAGTGGCCCTCTCTATAGTTCTTCCATTCCAAAAGTATGTATCTGTGGACTTTCCTAGCTGTCCATGCACTTTGAATGCTCTCGTAGGCCGTGCTGTGTTTATTTGATATGTTAGTTTGGTACCATCATTAATTCCTAATACTGAAACATATTTGAGAAAGAAATGTAACATATCAATACTTAAATAATAAAAATAATATCATACAGTCAACTTACACTGCAGTAATTATTAAACACCTAACAGTTCCTGTATGTATATTTATGCCATATTTAATTTTTCTCTCAAAATGTAGTTTATTTTTAGGCAACAGGTCATTTCAAGCATTATCAACAATTAATTTAATCAATATGCCTTACACAAAACTCCGCTACTAAATAACCCCAAGTGTGTCACCCAGCTGCATCTGAAGTCCTCGTGGATGAACCTCGGGCCGGACACCAGAGGGTCATCTGCATAGTTGGGCACTACCTTCACGGTCATCGGTGCATTGGTTGCTCCTACGATTTCCACTCTTTGTTCTTGTGGATCACGAGGTAACACATTTAGGTCTACAAAAACATCAAACACGTTAAGTGCATGCGCATTATTTCACCTAATTAGGACTCCACAAGATTTATAAATTGCTATAATATTATATAATGTTGACAACATGCTCTTGCTAGTTTTTCTATTATATAGGCACCACGTGAGATCGCCTTTATTTACTAATAAAATAATTCTAAATACGCTAACCTCTACAAAGATTTGTAACGATCGTGTGTTGAACTTGCCGCACTGGTACGCATGGCGGTTTATACACGCAAATAAGTCCATTGAGAGCTTTAAATGCCCAAGATGCTTTCTCAATCTTCACCATTTTCTCAATCTTCACACTTCAATGCATAGTATTCCAATTTTCCAGTAATGGTATTGTTTTGTAAATAATATATATCGACTGTTAAATGTCTTTTGACTGTCAACTTGGTTGACAGATGAGATTTTTTTTATTATGTTTTACGGCTTTAGCTTGGCGTTTTTAAGCCTAACTTTATTAAATAAATTAATTAACTGACTGATTGTTAATTTTATTTTAATCTTAATTTAATTTGAATCGATTATGACTTAATTAGGATTTAAGTTTGATGTGCTGTAATTTTTATTTAAATTTGTTTTTATTTAATTTGATATGCATGTATAATTCGTAAATATGTTATATATAGGGGTACTATATGATCCCGTTGATTGTAATAAAGAATATTATTATTACTATTTATTAATTCGCGGCCATCTTTTTTCTACACATATAGATGAAATTACTGCTATCACAGAGTACATTATGGAAGTTTTCTTCTTAACCATAACATAATCAATCTTGTGTCCGAAACTTTTACATATTTAAAACATATAAATACAAGTAATACATAGGTAATAAAAGTAATTGTTGTATTGTAATAGGAAGCATTACATACAATGTTAATTACTTTAATTTCGTTACTTGACATTTTTTTTTCCTAATTGACAATTTCACATTGTATTATTGCCACTCGCATAAATGATCTACTCTTTGGAAGAAAAGAAAGACATTACATACAATGTTTAATATTATAAAATCATGGGTTTACCGATTCTCCTTGTGTATGACAATATTTTCATAATCACACGAAGGATTACCTTTCTATTTACATTTAAAAGTTATATTTAAAAAACTTTAAATACGTAGATGATTCTAATCCAATGTACTGTAAAGGAAAACAGAAAAAAAAACTTAAAATGATTTCTGTAACTGTACATATATATATTTATATACAAACAAAAATATTATACCTAGCATATTGTAGTAGAGTCACTTGAAGTTATTTCCCAAATATTTAAGCCCTTCCTTGAATCAAAAATCATTTATCCATCATTGACTTTTTAATGGGTGCCATATTTTCAGAATTAGGAAGACCTATGCCTCCTTCAATATATGAAAGACATAGATTTTTAATTGCTTACCTGTGAAAAGAATCTCAGACTTGTTTGGTTACTTATTAGAACTCGGCCATGAATACATTTCAACCGACATACCTTTTCTACAGAATAGATTTTGTAAATATCACAAGAATTTGATTTATGAGTGGTCTTCTCATACCGCTCCCATTACTAGATCTATTAAAAATGTATCCATACCAATTGTTTTAAGATAGTACAAATTTTAATCCTTACCTGGCAACTTTTTTGGCTACAGTGAAATATTTTGTCTAATTGACACAGCAGAGTCGACAGACGACACGACATTAGTTAGTCTGTGGTTCGGTTCGAGCAATGGCCGAATGAGTTAGATCGTCTCTGTGGCGTATCTCAAGATCCGTAGTCGTTTTGTGTTCTTCCAAGAACTTTATTATATGCCGGTTAGCTTTTTAGTGTAAGTTTCAAAATCGAATCAGTGTTGAGACTGTGTTCCGGATATTGTGCTGGCACGAACGAGTCTGAGGATTTGTGGTGTGATTTCATGTGAAATTTTGTTATTGGTAAGTTGTATTTGAGTGTGTCAGATCGCTCAGCTCGAACAAATAGAAACATACAATGGCCATTGTGATGTTTGTGATCATGTATAGAGAGTATTCGGAATGTTCTGTAACGGTGCGAGGCTCTGGCAACATACACAATCATGTAGGGGGTTCGCATCACGCAACTTGTGCCAATTCGTGGTTGCACGACTTTATGCCTTTCGTAAGCACACGTTTTTCTTCGTAGCACCTAGCAGGCGTCCCACACACTCGTAGCTATGAAGCGAAATATCCAATGAACCTCAAAATTGAATATGTATTTGACAATGTTGTTGTATATAAACAAACACATATTCCAAGGAAAAATATTATACTATAATCAACTGAAAATACTACTAATGCAATTTGTACATTTTTGACACACAAATTAATTTAATTTGTGTGTCAAAAATGTACAAATTTTATTCATCAATTTATTGGTCATAGTAGGCATGAAATGTTATTTTTTCTAATTGGATGTGATATATATTTTTTTCAATTATTCGAGTATTATTTGAATTATTACTTTTAAAACTAGACACTTCTGTGACTAAAATTGATAATCAATATAAATAAAACAAGCATAATAAACACAAAACAAATATTAACTCAATTCAATGGAATCTTCATTGATAGTAATGAAAGTTATAAATGTGATCACGCTCTTCCCCAGCATAAAGAAAAAAAATTAAGAAGCCATCAGTAAACTAAATTAAACATAAGTTATGAAACATTCATACTTATATAAATTTGTTTTCTTTAACTTTAAAAATCTTTGTTGGCTAAAATAAATAACTGACATAATTTTTAACTTATTCAAGTATATTTTGTGGAAACCAGTAAGAACAAACAGTTTGTGTATTGTGAAACTAACCAATTATTGTTATATCTATAACTAGGAAAGAGTGAAAGAATGTATTAGTTGTGTAAAGTAACATATTCATTCTCATTAAAATTTATTGACATATCATTTACATTTGTTTTGCAATATCGCTGTTGTAGCAACTGGGTTGGAAGTTATAAATAATCAAAATATTATTTCTTTTGGTACATCCATATTTAATATTTTCGAATGTATAGTGGAATATAGTTTTATCAGATTTGCTCGATAAAAAGTCACTTTATTATTTATGAAGTGTTTGTTTCATAAGCTTACATTTCTAATATCCAATTTAGATTAGGTATGTTTATCATTTCAAGTATTGATAATGTGATAAACTACAGATAAAGGATATTATATAGAGTACATATTGGAATGAGAAATTAGTTGTTTAAATATTTATAAATATTTTGTTAATAGACTTATACAGTACTGTTAAATAGTACTTTATTCTATGTGTCTGTTTAATAAATGATATGTCATTATTTTCTTATTTTAATTTTAAATATATTTTTATTATCTTTAGGTCATCTTACATTTTAATGAAATGACTAGCTGGTTGCATGTCCATAATTTAACATGTTTACCAAATAATAAACATAATATGCTATAATCATGGAGATGTCATTAAAATAGTACTTCTTTAGAACCAAGTTACTTTTTAGCTTTCTATATCTTAAAGGGCGATAAAAACATGGCAAAATATAGAGAAATAGAAATATATGAAATCAGAGTGCCTCTGTGTGGTTTTAAAATTTTTCTAAGTGTCAATTAGGCTTGCTTACATCGCTAGGTGATATCTTTTTAAAATTTTGACCATGATTGTATGGATAATGGATAATCATGGAAATAACTGTAATTATACAGTTTTTAATAAAACTTTTAGTCCAAAATATAGTACTTGATACTCTTCATATTATTCAGTATTAAAAAAACTGAACTGAAAAATTATAGAAAGATAGTATGTATAAGATATGCCTGGATAGTCTTAGCAAAGTTTCTCACTTCACCTATTAAATTAGGCAGTTAAAAAGCCAATTAGCGGCAGTTAATTGCGGCAAGGTTCGGACGAGGTTTCCTATTGTAGCTCAGGTATGTGTTACGCGAGTGGCGAATAACCTTTTTGGCGATAGCGAGTGCCACCAGGCCTCCTCCGCTAGGGAAGCCAACTTTTTAAACAAAAACAAAACGTAAAATGTCTTTTGAATAAGAAAACAGAAAGTGTTGAAAAGAAAACAAAGTCATTAAATTAAAAACATGCATTTATGTTTTATTGACGTTTTTTTGCAATTTTTTATTGTTTCAAGGTTTTACATGTAAAATCGGTAAATTAATATATCATCGGTAATTAATGATGCATAATAAAAGATTATCTATGTGCCATACGTACGAAAATAAAGTATACAAATACATATTTACATTGAAACAGTAAATTATTAGATTTACCTCTCGCCCTTACATAGTTATCACTTTGTTATAATATATCAACTTGTTTTGTAAAGTATTTACGATGCCGTAGCGGACTAGTGATTAAATAGCTTATCATTCAATTATAGTTTGAGAAAGATGTCGCACTTATTATTTTGTGTTTTTGATTAAAAGTTTGCCGGTTGTCGAACACTTTTTCATTAGATACTTCATGTAAAATAAATTATATAAAATATGAAATGATAAGCTCATTTTCGATTTATGTATATCTAATGAAAATTTTATGAAGTTGTATTCGTTAATAAAATGTGGAGTATTTGGAAAACTAAAGAACAATAGACGAAGCAACAAATTGAATTTAGAGAGACATTTGAAGAGAGAAGAGAGCTTACAAAGTGTATTTATTAATTGGTTAATAATGGATAGAACCATTAAGTAAGTACGCGAGAAAAGCTGTTTCCGTAGTACGAGTTCATTACTTTTCCCCAAAACAATCATTGTTTACGTTCTCACCTATTGTCCCAAAGTACATTGGAAGGTATGGCCGAAAACGTTAACGTGCAATGAACATAACAATAAATTATCAAAAACGTAAACGCTGATAGGTTTCAATAATCGTAACGAACTCGTAATAAGGACACTGTAGTCAAAACTAAAATATGAATCACCCGTGACGTCCCCCCTCCCTTTTGTTATCAGCGGGCGTGTGCAAATTAATTTATTTATATTGTGCGATAAATTTAATTTTCATTGTGTTCGTTAATTATAGCGTGATAACGCGACTCGTTATTGAATGAGGTTATAATGTATCTGATTACAGCTGTTATCAACGCGCGAGAGTACATTTTGTTTAATGGCTTATAATTTGTATTTATTCAAAGATGCATCATTGTGACAATTTTTTTCCACCCGTTTCGACCGCGTTCGCTCATGATGTTGAGCAAAAGATATTTATTTATTTGGTCTTTCCCTGGAGCAAAGTTATTATTGTAAAAAATCTACAATATATGTCATCGTTTTCGAGAGTATAAAAAATATAAAATTGTTTCTTTTTTTTATATATTTTTTATACTCTAAAGAACTATACATGCCTATGAAATTGTGACATTTTTTTTTATAAAAAATAAGTTATCTGCACAAACAGACAGTCAAGTAACATTTCATTTATAGTCAAATAACATGTCTTACTCGTACAATACAATTTATTTTGTCTTTAGATATACGTACTCGTAAGATAGGTGAAAGTGATCTAGCAATTACAAAATTAGCTGCAAGTAGCCAGCGTTCCTAATGAATGCACTTGCAATGCTTATGTAAAGTTTCCTAATACTAAAAAGTACAATAATAAAAATACAGTACTCTCCCTGCAGAGCTCTATAATTCTACCCTATGTTCACTATACACACCACTTTTGCGGACCAAAGCAGCAATTCTCAATTAAAGCGAATTTTCCCAAAGCCACTTGATTCTGTGGCCATTAATTTATTCTAAGTAAGAATTTATGTTGCATAAAAGTAGGAGTAAAACCCATTGGGAAACTTCCTAGTTTGTAAGATAGGCCCTAAATATGTTTTACCGCCGTGCCTGGGTCGTTAAAGGAACATAACGGAAACCTCGTAATAAATTCAACGCTGCTATGGTTTTACTGTCAGCTATGCAGTGTTAACATAAGACTGGAGATTAAAATATCTTGCAAATTATTACAATAATTCATACAACAACAAATAACAAATAATTTGCCGTAATAAAAATCGCACAGTGAAAATAAAAGGGAACGATCTCAAAATTTTGGGAAATTTAGTTAAATACTTAAAGCTTGAAACGTAGTCAACCATGATTTAAAAAGTGATATTTTCTTGCAAGAAAAGGACAAACATAAATGTCAGGCCGGTTTAATAAAAGCTCACTGTAAGAAACTCCCCAAAATACGATCACATAGATCTTTTTTATTCTCACCGTGCGACATGAAGGTGGTAGAAGCCTTCGTGACTCTCGACCCATCTCTAGATTAGCAGTCAACCGTACATAAACCGTCCCAACTTGCTTCACTAACTAAGTCTTTGAACGTTGTAACGTATGTATTATCGAGTCGAACAAAAACAACTCCCGTCCTTGTGCAAGGTTTATAAAAATAATTTATAATCTATACTAATATTATAAAGCTGAAG
>MOOZ01000736.1:295889-311506 GCA_002930495.1 Cecropterus lyciades | reverse complement strand
ATGGACTCTTAACCTTACCTCTGAGTGATGGAACGGAAGGAAAAATAAGTAATTAATAATAATGATACTTGTTGTATTATAATTATTTTATTACTTAGCGAGGTCTGATTATACACGATTTTGCAGTTGTTTTATTGTTTCTATTACGTACTACCGAAGTCTATTGCTGTAGGTTGCTTGTAACGCATGAAAATTTAATGGGTAATTTACATTTTTAACCCGTGAAATGCATGTACATTTAAATTTATTGTAAACCTTTACCTTATTTCAAGAAATTCGCTATGAATTTACATGATTATTACACCTTTCCATTGCGGTAGATATCGCATGCCGTTCTTTCTTTATATTTTACGATAACGGTCGGTATTCCGTAATTGCGCTAATTAAAAGAGTAAGTAGGTCGGGAGGGGAAATCGCTCGACAATGTCACATCGCGTCAGTCGGCCTCAACCACATTTAAGGGTCCAAGTCTCATAAGGTATTTGCCGTACCAGACAAGATAGATGACGATATAACAAGTTTCATACATTTATTTAAATATGATTATATATTATTTACGATTTATATGCACACTTTTAAGCATACACATTATATTTCACCCTATTTGTTCTCTGGAAAAGAATTATGCTGGTAACTGGTAAGCTGGTAACAATATATTCAAATAATTAAAAACAGATAAGAACGAACGATAAGAACAGTATTTTGCACTTTCAGGACATTAGGACGATATAATCATGTCATCAAAAAGTGTAACGTCACAATCGTCATTGATTAAGAGATTGGATGGTTTAATGTACTTTTGGCTGGCTTGGTTTATATTTACACTGATACAAATTACAGTCGCCTGTAGTTTAGTTACTAATTGGTAGTGCCACCATAGTTGGATCGAAAGAGTTATGAATGTGAACCGGGCCCTTGTTGCAAGGGTCCGGTGATAACTGCCAGCCTTGACATACGGCTCAATTGTTCAGAATTAACTGGTCCTCTTTAAGGCCGCGTCGCTTTGCCTTTGTGAATGCCAACCGAACGTGCTCACTGTGAATCCATTGGGATTACATGAATAATAGAATTGGGTCTTACTCTATTGATTGGAACAGAAAGGAAAGTAAAATACAAATTATTTGTTTTGTACGATATCTATACTAGTACCGGTGTAGGTCCCTCAGTTTTAATTAAAGGCATTGTTCATGAATTATGATTTACTGCGCTAAATTTTACCAGTCGTTTATTCTGTCCAGCCAATTTGGACTAAATTGGCTGTTCGTAAGATTTTATGGCATTAATTTTACACAAGGAGCTAAAAGGCATGCAGTTCATTTGATTTTATAAGTGGTCATTGCCTTCCAAGTACACGTGTACTCGTAAATACAAAAGACGAAAATCTATTTCTGTTTTATGGCAGTAAGATGTGAACTCCAGTTAATTCTGATGCCAGGGACTAGACTTAAATATTTTGCTTTTACTCTTGTATGTCCCGTAAGATATAAGATACCAAACGATGTAACTAGTGACCGACCGAAACTGGTTTTTCAGCAGAAACCGAAACCGAACTTTCGGCCCGGCTCTCAGTTTCGACCGAAACCGAAACCAAAACTTCCGTAAACATTAGGAATATAACGAATGACATTTTTTTAACATTACGAATTTTAACGAAAATCTGCTACCGAATTCGCGAATGCGAATATTCATTTTTTTTAAGCCAATAGTCTATGGCTTGGCGGCAGTCTCGTTCGTTACAGGTGCGACTCGTTTGCATCTCGCTCCGAGAATTACGCGAGTTAGTCAGAACTATGTTCTGAAGTCTAATTAAAAACTTCAAAAATAAGGTAAAAATAACACTGTAAAAAATTAAAAAAAACACGTTTTTGTAACTCAACTAAAAATCCAAAAACTATGTATATTAATATGTAAAAATGAGATGGTGCGTGTCCGTGTGTTACATAATTACGCAAGAACCACTGGCACGATTTACATGACATTTTGCATTGATGGAGCTTATTTAACTGGTCAGTGTATAGGCTACTTTTGATTTCGATAATTTGGCTAGCCCCTTTGGTTTCAGACCTTCATGTTTCCATTTTAAATAAAAAAGGGAACGCTAAAAAATAGCAAAATTTTGATGGCATAACATGGCGTTAACGTTTAATTTTCTATCCGGAATATACCTTGTCACTTTTTATGCACCTTCAAAGATTAGCGTGTATAACCAAATTTTTTTGTAACGTAGCGAAGCACGGGTACTTCAGCTAGTGTTCCATAACTTAAAAAATAGAGTGATAAGAAAAGAAATATCTATCGTAAAAATGCATGGGGTGCAAAATGATAATTAATTAGTTTCGATTTTTAGTTCAGCTAGTTACGAAAGCATGTGTTTTTTTTTTAACTATTATTTATTTTCTGCTGTTGAATTCGCTAGTTGCAGCTAGCTACATTAGCGTGTTTTTTTATGGTCTTAAACCCTTTTTTTATTTCTTAGTCTTTAACGATGATTTATTTCCTTCCTAGGAAAATGAACTTTAAGCGCATCATACATATGTGTAAACAGGTTATTACATCGTTCTATGATTTATTTCGTAATCTAACCATTTCACCTAATGCATCACCATTACATGGGATTCCCCTTGTCAACTTTTGAGCAATCAAGTTCTTCTATCCAAATACCAACCAAAGACCTTACGCGACTAAGAGCAAACAATTGAGAATCTAGATAAACGACTGCATGGTCACCTGCACAGCCTCTCATTTTAGGAACAGCCGATGCCCAACCACAGCTTTATTTATTGGGTTAATTTTCTAAAAACGACGAATTTGAAATACTAAATTTTATTCCGCTTAGTAGTCTAAAACCCTAAAGCGGACGGCGGAACCGTTTTTGAACAATCAACCCCTAAGAGCCCTAGTGAAATATGTATTCCATTATATCAAACCACAAATCCAAATACTAAGCTACATTGAGCTTCGATCAAAATTGGGGGATTTTCATACTAACTTTCGTCCCCTATTTAACCTCTATAGGAGTGTAATGTATAAACTAAATACTTAAATATATTAAAGTTAAGACTAACTCTAGGAAGTAAACTTAAAAAAAAACAACATTCAGTTAGAACAACGCAAAATAATTCACGAAAACTCGAGTTTTGGCCATTTTTTGGCCGAAACCGAAACTAACGCCGAAACTGACCGAAACCGAAACCGAACTTTCGGTAGCCACTAGATATCACATACTTAGATTTGTCGAGAAGATTTATGTCTTGTACAAAATCGCGGTGTTCGGCCATTTTAATTAACCCGACATAGAAATCAACACTCACCGAGAGAAACTAAAGATATTACGTGAAAATTAGTAGTGATTCAATTCGTATAAATTAAAAATTCATTAAGCGTATAGTGATGTGAAAGACTAGACAATACTATAAGGTTATTTAAAATCTGATGGACGGCCATTTGCGATTTTTATGTCATGAAAATTATACATGTCCAAGGAAGTAACCATTTCGCAATGGCCTACGAATTATTTAATCACTGCTACAAAAAATGTATCTCAAACCAATGAGCCGATAGTTAAAATCACGGTGAAGCGATTACCTCATACCGCCCATCTCGATACCGCCAGTATCGAAGTATGTTCAAAGATGCTTTGTATTCATCCGGCGCGAGTGCTCGCGGACCGGCGCGACCTTGGGCCTGACCGTTGGTCGCCATGTTTGGTCGCGTCTACGTGGTACGTTAACGGTTAGTGACAGAGGTATGCTGTCTCGACTGATGCTTTGTTGCAATGGTTAAGGATGGATCGGTTTTCATTAATGTGATGTGTAGTTTGGAAAGTTGGGAGAGTGCACTCTTAAGTTCTTATACTGCGAAGAAGGAAAGTGATGACCTTTGCTTAAACACCACGAAATACAGGTACATTTAACAAAAACTAATTTATGTTAATGTTTTCAATTAAACACGTCTAAATCACGTTTTTATGTACTTCTAGGTAGTGGCAACAAAAACGCACGAAGTCGGCTAATACATTCACATCAAAAGTATTTCTTATGTCCGGTTTTGTAGGTAGAGAACTTATTTCCCCCTTCCCGATCAATTTATTACATGATGTAATTTCTGAGATCAATATAATTTCCTTAATTACTAGCATAATAGTATAAAAATAATACCTATTCTATGTACTTGTGTAATGTACAGTTGAAACTGATTACATATTTATTTACATATTTGATCTCACCATCAGTCAAATAACGGGACTCATCACTTTTTTGTTAACCGACTTCCAAAAAGGAGGAGGTTCTTATTTAGTTTGTATTTTTTTATGTTTGATACATCGAAAATTGTGGATAGGATGAACCGATTTTGACATTTTTTTTATTTTA
Source organism: Cecropterus lyciades (assembly GCA_002930495.1). Classification (NCBI taxonomy): domain Eukaryota; kingdom Metazoa; phylum Arthropoda; class Insecta; order Lepidoptera; family Hesperiidae; genus Cecropterus; species Cecropterus lyciades. The sequence continues at coordinate 307,136 of MOOZ01000736.1, read as the reverse complement.
TTTTAAAGCTGGTGCTTCCCATTGGGTCCCATTTTAATTTGGTTCAGTTTTAACAAAGGCATCCATGAGAAAAACGTATAAGTCTTGCATTTACAATATATATGTTTGCGACAAATGGACGAATAGCTCAGTTTGTACTGATCCGATTCTCATGAAAATTATAATGAACATTAGATATCTACGATGACATAATTTAATGAAAAATATGACATTCTACTCATCGATCCTGATGATGTAGGGGTAGGACATATGTAGATTCGTCTTTGTAATCTAACAAAATATATTGAGCGCCGACTATGTACTGTATATCTAAGAAACCTTAAATAATGTATGTTATATTTAAATTATTTTTATACTTTTTGTGGTATAGAAGTCGGTTTCAATTTTTTGTTAAAAAAAAAATATATTGTTAAGTATTTTGTTTTTCATTTTAGTTCCGCATTCGATTATATATGGCATAAATAAATAATTTACGCGGAAGGTAAAGTATTCAATAATAGTCGAAAATCAAAACGTACGTTTCTTCGGCGAAAGGAATGTAGGAATAACTGTATTGCAATTATTTTTATTTTCGGCGAAATGGCGTTAGCGTATTGAATAATCTACTACACAGTTGTTTTATTAGCTATGATAACAGTTAATTTTTTAAAAATATAGGACCATAAGAACATCTTCATTATTAAACTGTACTCGTACCCTTCTTTGATGTTAGACACGAAAAAAAAACGTATTTATGTACAAATAAACGTTACAAGAGAAAATAGCAGTTATTTTGAAATCACAAAGCAATCCCAATGATTTTGAAGATACCTTTCAATCTTGTTTTTTTTTTGTATAATTATGCATCGCAACGTCCGATGCAGCTGGGAAAATACCAAAAGGTTAGTTTCGACAGCGCGGCGATACGAGGCCCTATAAAATATTGTAATTACTCAATCGGTAAACAAGTTTTTATTTAGAAGGGAGTTTAGTGTTAAAGGTAGTTTTATACTAATATATAAAGGTGAGATGGTGCGTGTCGCTGTGTCTGTTTGTTACTCAATCACGCAAGAACCACTGGTCAGATTTATATGAAATTTTGCATGGATGTAATGTAGCTTATTTACTGGTCAACTTATATGCTACTTTTGATATTTTGCCCTATGAAAAACAAAAACAAAATAAAGATGGTAACTATTTTTATGTCCCGTAGTGGTGCACAGGTAGGTACCTCAGCTAGTTTAGAATGAACCCCGTTTTGATAAGATGTGTAAACATTATAGATGAAATGGATTAAATCCGCAGCAAAAAGTTAAGAAAAAAAATCATGCAAAATGGTGTTTGCTTACCAGTTGGTAAATCAGTGTAGTTTGAACGGGAGAGGTACCACCGCCACACCTATTTCTAGTGTGAAGCAGTTAATACGTTTCGGTGAGTACGGAGTACGGAGGTTCACTTATATATAAGGGACTAATATTCTCGGGAGTAGCAACGCATTTGTGATCGACTTCAAATAGAACCCCTGTTCTATATGAAGTTGATCACAGAGGTCCATGTGCGGTAGTGACCACTTACCATCAGGTGTACTGCATGCTCGTTTGCTACTTCAGTCTGAAAGCTTTTACATTGTTATGTTAATTTGTTTTTAACATGATAATAATAAAGGTAAACATTAAATGACAAGGCGTTTCAACTTAATTTTCGAGAAAAGTAAAACGAGTTTTAACCAGTCATGCTAATAAAGTTGTTAGTTCAAATATGAAGTAGAATGATATAAAACTCTTTTCTCATCTCTGACGGTTACCAAAAGCAATCTTGTTTACCTAGTTCTACTTAGAAAAAAGTAGATTTTTTTGCTGGTACAATATAATTACAGCATTTACGACACTACTAGTGACATACCAGAAATCAATCATGTTTTCCTATACGCCGTACGAAGATCGTAACACATTTTTGATTCAGACGAGTGCTCGCTTCGAGGTCCGCCTCAAGGAGTTGGGGAAATAGCCGAAGGTTGATTTCATCAACACGGCTCGCACCCGGCCGCGGCCCAACGCCGGAATAATAATTACCTCACAAATGTGATTGGGTTAGTGATTTGACAGATGTTCCCGTGACCGAAAAATTGTCGTATTCTCTGTTAGTATTTATCATTTTTACTCAAAATAACGCATGCCTCATTGTCGTCACAGTTTCGAAAATGAGATGGTTAAAGCCATTAGATGGTTTAGTATATCATGCTGGTTAAGTAAGAAATGGGACCTTTAAAAATTGCCGATTTCCTTTAGAATAAAAAAGTTTGTAGTATCAAGTACATTTTTTCTTTGATATTTGTGAAGTATCTCTTGATTTTTGCATAAATAGGTGTTTTATTATTCTATACTACATTCGATCATAATCTGTTATTTTTTATCGTTTGCAATATAATTGCATATCAATTATACAATTATTTATAATTCCATTGATAAAAGTGTTGGTTAACATTAATAATATGTTTACGTTTACATTTAAAGGTTATTTAAAATTAAGTTTTTTGTGGCAAAAAATAGCAATAGTAATTAATTTTTAATAAAGAAACCCGTCTCGGTTGATTAATGATAACAACATAGAAACAGGCGCAGCTGCCGAAAGGAGCGTCCATTAATCGCTACTGTAATACATATACGTTTGTACGTAATACATACATAATACATATATGTATGTACACAGTGGCTATATGTGTAGTCTTTTATTATTTTTAATTACACAGCCTGGAAATTAGTAGCGTCTATATTTTTTACATAAAAACAATTAATCACCCGTTCCGATGAATTATCGCGTACTTTAGTGTTATTATAAAAAAGTCCATCTAAAAGTAAGATATCTGTAGAACTGGGTTTCTGTCTAAAGCCAATCACAGATGCGTTGTTATTCCAGAGGACTGAGATAATTATATGAAAGGTAGCCAAGAACCACACTCTTCGGCCGACGCAAGAAATGCTTCACGTTTGACGGTGGTACTTCGCCGGTTGAACGGTACACGTTCAAAAACCATTAAAATAGCGTTTAATGACTACCATTTGATTCTATAGGCAATTTCGATTATTAAATGTAGTTTTTCCTGTCTTTTCAAGGTTAGCATCGCATGTTACGAGACTGTTGAAATGCCGACCATGCTGATAAAAACAATGTACTCGCCGTACATACCTTTAACAGACATGTACTCAGTAAGTACATGTCTGTTAAATAAATATATATTATCGAGTTTTCTTTCAATAACATTAAAAAAAAACGAGGTTTTGTTATGTATCAAACATTATACTATTGCAAAGTTTTCTTATCATGAATTAATTATTTTTTGTCGTAGAACATTTTTTTAAACCTAGGTATAAAGATACCAAACGTAACGGAAATGCAAGCTTAAAAATTAATAATATTAAATATAGTTAAACAATATGTAAACGATTTTAACGTTGACTTCTATGGGTACCTGCTTAAAAATTAAAATCTGAAAAAGTAGTACTCTAAAATGTTACACAACTATTGAAATAAGAAAAATCTAGCTTTATGACATAATTGGCCATTACAATGTTATGTACGTTATATTTCAGTCGCCTCCGAGTTAGCTCCCAACAACAAAACAATAGCTGTGGCAATGATGTACGTACATGTATTTATTTTTACCTTTGCGTTGCGCCGGCCGTGAAGCTCGCGTAATGAGTATCTCTAATTACAGAAATAATGAGACTCGTACATGTGTGAATCAGTTTGCAGATTCGGCTCTAAAAAGGCAATAATACCGCTTTATTCCCATTTAAGTCGTTATGTGGTTACGACGCAGTGAGTATTCAGAATTTTTCTGTCGGACTCTGTACTGTGATTCCATTGTCTGATGATACCGGAGTAGGTATATGTATGCGGAAATTACTAGTACAATGTGACTTCCATTTAGCAGCAAAATCAAGCATATCATTAGCATAACATCACTTCCATCTTGAAGAGCAAACGAAGTGAACATTGGTGTACCTATCATTTGTTGTCCGGGAATTGCAAGGGTTTGAATATAAATTGCGCGTTTGCTTTCCCTATTTCCTATATTCCTGTTTTCCTATTTATTCGTATGAAACTTATGTTTCTCGGATTTATTCATGAACGAATGTTCATTGTTTTGATTTGCGTTTTCATTTTATCTTATCATCTAAGAAAGATGCTTAGTTAGCCATGGAAACAAATGTCCTTGCAAATATCGTTTACTTGCGTGCTAGTTTTCAAAACAATCTGTTCTATTGGCACTAAAACACCTTTAAATATTTTGTAATTTCGAAATTCTGAGTTTTATTAAATAACGTTCAAGTTTTAGTAGTTGTTCTTAGTGCAAGTAATTACACATTATGTTTTATATTTAATGGCTTTCCAAGAAATTAAATTTACTCGTCAGACGTGTAAAATTGTGCGAATTTGCTCGTGATAGCACTTTCATTTATTTTGCAATGAAGAGGGCGTGTATAAATTATAGTAATACCTAACATGACAATAAACGTATTTGCCACATTCAGTCCCCACTTCGTGCAACTTCGTTTTTGAATACCTATTACATATTTTAATGAAGAGGTATTTAGCAACGAGGCCCGGATTGAAAGTACATCTTACCCATCAATCATTGCCACATTTGAAAACTCTTTATCCACAATAATATAATGATAATGGTCTGATCATGATATGTTTTATCGGGCGTTTGCGTGCCTGCTCGTGAAGGATCCATCTGCCTGCGCCGGTCTGCAGCCGCGTGAGGGCGACCTCGCTGTTAACCTACGTTTATTTATAAAGAAACCGGTAAAACGGGCGGGCAACTTGATGATAACTTTTATTATGAAATTTTCTCTCTTTCAAGGTACAACCCGACATAGATACAAGGTACCTACTGGGTAATTGCCCAATGTGTTTTTACTGCGTTTCGACAAGCGGAGCGGGGTCGCGCAACCTTGCGTCTTATCGCCGCTGCACAATACCCACTCCAGTTGCACGCCTATCGTTATGATAAATTCGATAATTTTACAATGGCATCGGTGCTTGCGTGTATCAAATTGATAACTGAAAACAAACATCGACTACGGTTATATGTATACTCTTTTCGCTGCCATTCTAATGTTATCTACAGTTCAGTGAAGAGACATGGGGATCCCTTTCATCGAACTTCTGGTGATCGGTTTATATCGGTCGGTCGGTGATAGGTTTTACTTGGATAATTACATATGTACGTTATGTTTTGAATAAACGTATCGATATCACGATATTGTCGATGATCAAATTCCCCCGTTAGCGGGCTCAAGTTGACTCTTCTTGCAAACAATCGTAGGTATTGGGACACTTGAGTAAACTGCGCCAAACACTCCATTGTGACGTGAACAAAACAAGTGTCCAATGCCTGAACAGACAAAAACTTCTTATTGTTTTTGTGCAATCGTGTTATGCCGGCTTACGCACCATCCATCCGTGATATGGTCGAAAACAGGCGTTCTAGATCAGATTTCAATATGTCCATTTATCGCAAATGGACGTGGTATATGACGTGTAAGATTATTTTTATGTATATAAGTTCTTCAAGGTTCGCGTATTGGATATTTTTTGCAAAATACTTTCATTTAACGTCGTCTGATAGTTTCATTAAACGTTTAACCGAGAATAAATGAATGCATCCGGTATCGTGTCTAGGGTTATGTGTAACCTTCTTAACTATTCGATAATAATCGCGTTGGTTTTACAGAGCGTTTAGAAGGCTGTTCCAGTTGTAGCGATGTTCAGGTTCGTGATGTTTCAATTAGCATTGTTGGAAAATGTACATATAATCATTTTCTTATAATTAAGCAATGTTTTCCTTTGCATTACAGATCGTTAGAATGAATAGGTTTTAATGTAAGTAATTTAACTCCGTATTATCTTTTCTCTGTTTCTCTATTCTATTATGTATCAATGTAATTAATAAAATATTTTTCTTTTACTTTTTTTCTGTTTCTTATAGTTTTAAAAAGTTAAGTAACCAAGATACATAGCGAGGATGGCAAAAAATATATTGCCAATTTTGAATGTAATATATAAATAAGTTAACCAGTTACACATATATTACATATACCAGCAGGTATTTGAGATAGATGAATCACGTATTCGGTCAGCTTTGTTACATAACAAACACTTGTTTCTGTTTGATTTTATTATTTAACTGAATGTGTTTCCATCTGAACAAGTCGAGGAAGTAAAACTTTCTCTATTAGCTGCTTTAACCACTGAGCTAACAATGGAAGCGACTGATCATGCTTACATCATGTTCCAAATTTATATGTGGTATTGGAATGCAGTGCCGGAATCTTGGGGCAAGCCGGAGCCAATGCCCCTGGCGGCAAGTTCAGAGGGCGGAAAATTTAAACGGCAAATTTTGCAAACTGTGTAATAAAATAAATTTAAGGGTGCGGGGGCGCCATTTTTCTGTTGCCCCCCTAAAAAATTGAAAATCCGCGGCTGTTGGAATGTTATACGTTGAAGAATAAACATTCATTATTATAATTGTTAGAAAAAATGTAGGTCATTTGTATCATTAAATTTATCTCTTAATTTTAGTGACTATCAATAAAAATATAGGTAATCTTGACATTACATCGCTTATTATGCCCTATTGAGGCCAATCAAATCTATCGATCATTCGACCTGGATACATGATTACGCTAATCAAGACCTACATCGACTGGATAATTTGAACACGTTAGAAATCTAGAAAGATCTCGGCTCGTACATTTCGGCGGCGGCGAGCGAGCTCAGGGTCAACGTTCCAAAATTCGTCTCGGTAAGAAACAGGAGCATGAAATCGCCAAGACGTGGGTTTAGATTTGAGCGCAAAACTTCATTTCCTGCTGGTTTATTACAATAAAACGCAATAACGTGAAAAATCAGTCGGAAATGGGCACGTAAACGTGTGGAGTGAATTACCACGGCCTTGCCATTGTGTCGGCAGACTCCGCGGCGCGTCGCCGGTCAAAGTCACTGCCAGCTCCCTGTTCTATACCTGAATCTAATTTGTACATGTCAGCTATTTAAATGTTCATTGTTTACTACTATTGTCGTATTATTTTGTAATGTAATCCGTATTATTTATGTATGTATATATTAAACTTTCACGTTGCAGATGGTAATCTAAGCTACATCAATTTTGTTTATCGATTTTGCACCTCATATCTCTAGAGCCCGCCTGGGATCCGCACAACCTATCCCGTACTTAATTTTCCGTAAGTACCAATCTGACCTAAGTAATCCCATTTATTGGCGATTGGATGGGAGTCGTCCGTACCTATTTGGTCGAAACATCATATTGTCGTTTCTCACTATGTGACATTATATAAGCTCTTGATTTCACATTTTCATAGTATCTTTAGGTAGATCCATGATGTTTCTGTAATATCATCTTTATAATGGAACGCGTAATGTGGTGTGGTAAAAGTATGAAAACGTGTCTGCTTTATGCAATTCATCGTTGATGTTATGAGAGATACGCTTTTGAAGCGGCTCCGCATTGAGTTCAATTGCATAAACGGAGAATCTTGCACAAACGTGTAGTCTCGTCTTTTGTGAAAAGTTAATTTCTTTGTCTGGCCACACAGTTAGATTGTTGGAAGTCGTAAGTTACTTAAAACTATTGGACCTCACAAGCAATTTGGCAACAGTACTAACAATTGAAATGTTAAAATGAATAAGATAATATTTCTTACTCACCAGTATTTTTTACATAAAATAGTCTAATGGAGAAATGCGTTTTGAAATTGATAACAACTTATTTCCTCTAACCAAACCTTTTCCTGGTATCTTGTCAAGTTTCAATTATAAGAAGATTTTGATTTAAGTAAGATTCAACCGCTTGTAACCACCGCGCGCGAGCAAGGTGAGGCTATTCAATTTATTGCCCTCAGAGATAAGTAGTCAATCGCCCTTGATCTGAATGCGTCTTCGCATCAATTGCCACCGTATTGTTTGCCGCTGAGAATACCATTCCTTTTACAGATTCTTCATTCACGACGTATATCACTTTCATATTCTTTAATCTGCATACATTATTATTAATGAAGCGCAAATCTATTGTTTAGGATGATTTTATTGTCATGGATTGTTTCAAAATACTTTATTTTATGGTCATTTCGGTCATTTATTGTATGTTTGTTGAATACGTTAATTTTCGTTACTTTTATATCGACTAATCTCAAAAGTTATTTCGTTAAATTCCATGCACTCTTCAACCTGTCACGGCGCACGACAAACGTGATGCGAAGATGTAGCGCGGCTGCAAATCGAGATAGAATGCACGCAACCGTTATATACAACCGGACTAGTTCGGACGAAGTTTCGGTTGACCCTGAGTGCTGAGTTACCGACCTCGATTGCGGCAACCGCTGTCCATTCTCGCTGTGTATTCCAAAAGAACATTTATCATTGTAGATATTGATAACTGGAATACCGCTAGGATTATGAGACTTGTGAAATATATGAACTATCGATGCAGTTCTACAAAATACAACAATATCAGTTGCCGCAAACATTCCATTTGATATATCTATTGACATAAATGTCTCAATCAAAGAGCGTTCAATTGGAAGTACCAACATATGTACCACTTATAGATCCAGCTACGTATAGTTGCCCCTTGTTTGAGTTCAGGCGACAGTTATTACTTGATTAAGGAATGAAAATTAAGAGAAAAGAGTAACGATTCGTGTTCTTGTGCCGGCGAGTGATGTCTTTGTTTGCAGTCAAATCGCGTGTGTTGTGTCAATGAACTTGTGCTCTCCGTTCGTATAATAATTGCGATCGTCTGCATTCAGTATCAACTAGGTTATAAACGACGTGTCTATGACGAAATATTTGTTCACCTCGAACATTAACATATTTTAGTACTACTTTTCGCGTCAGTGTATGGCAAGCTTTCAATGACGTAGTAAGTTATTAATAAATATTTCATTTAATATTTTAAACTCTTGCTGTTCCGTTCAGATTGAAATGGTAGCCTTGGTCTATATGTATACTGATTTCAAACCCTTCAGAGCTGAATCGAAACTCAAAAGCCACAAATTGGAACCCTACCAAGGAATAACGCGTACGTAATGCCTTATTATGTCGTCGGTTCACGAACAGGACCCATTTCTAGTCACAGGTTAATAGTCAAGGAGTGAGTTTACCTAACAGTATTAAATAGTGTGCAATAGTGCGAATCAGCCTAAGAGCGTATCTTGTTTCGAGTTCATTGATTTAGTCGTTTTATAGCAAATTACCGGCTTTTGATTCAGAAATTACCGGCTGAGTCCCGATGTTCAATAGTTTGTTGGTCAACGTATTTTGTCCGACTTTTCAAAGTTGCAATTTTATATTTGCTAACTATATAATGTGAGTAATTAGGTATGTAAATATCCTTTTGGTTACACCTGATTGACTTCAATAATACGAGTCTTTTTCCGTGGCTCCGCCCGCTTGGGTCATGAACTACGCTAAAAAGTATCCTATGTTAATCCAGACCGTTTTTGCTTGAAAAAGTAACAAACGCACAGACATTCGCATTTATAATATTCGTAATTTTGTCAATAGCAATTCATTGAAACATTTAGTGCTGCAGATTAAACATGCTCCAATGTTCTGGTAAGTGTTACTGTGGAAGTAAGCAGTTGATCATAATACTACAATAAATATTCGATCGAGAATGTACACGGTCACGGTCCAGTAGGCTTTGCTACTCAATATTTCTCGTACATTCCATTCATAAACGACTAGCATTATGTGCCATAATGGACATTTCACACATGACAAGTTTAATCATAATACATTTCAATTTTGAAGTAATGTAGTTTATGTTAAAATACTTGCGTGTTTCTGTCGATCTCGAGATAGGTATACATATCCGTTGGTTAAGATCTGTCGTTAATATTGGTAATGGAAGTGTATACATAAAGTAAAGATAAACTCATTTGTTTTAATTCTACTTAATATAATTATGTTATGTTATTATTTTATTGGTCCAATACATATTTATGATGAATCTGTTCTGCACTTTTTTATAATGTTACGAAGCTAGGTTATTGAAATGCTAAAAACTAAACGAATGATATACTCAGTTTCATCCAGTTAACTCGAGTTGAACTCAAATTACGTTAACTTCTACTCGAGTTAAATCGAGTCGAGTTGGCACATCACTAGGATTATCTGAGTAACACCGGATTAGAGTGTCATGTTTATAGCAAGTGTTTGATTTATGTTCTATAGTTGTGTATACACTGCCGCAATCTGAATATTTTTTACAGCATATTTTTTAGGGTTTCTTACCTAGAGTTTAAGCGGATCCCTATTACTAAGCCTCCACTGTATGTCCATTTGTCACAGCGTTATATCTACTTAACCGTAAAAGTAGATACTTAAAATATACAGATTGAAATGATCTTTAACCGTAACCGTAGATTGTGTTTTGCTGTGGTTGCTATAAATAATAGATGCTAAAGTAAAAAGAGAAGGGAGTTCCTATACATCGGAAATTTCGGCATTTTTCTGTTTATATTCTGAACCGTTATAGGGAAATTCTTTAAATTTCCATAATTTACGTATTTTCTTTTTATAGTATGGATGTAGTACACTAGCGTGCAGGCCACCTGATGGTTAGTGACTACTGCCGCCCCTGGACATCTGTAATCAACCTTGGTAAGATCAAAGTCTCACCTAAGGTTAGTCACAGATGCGTTGCTACCCCTGAGGACTAAGGTGGAATGCCTCGGTAAAGTATGTCTTACCACACTCTTCAGGTCAGAACACAACAGCGCATAACACTGCTGTTACTAGACAGAAATAGATGCGGCAGTGGTGGTTCCGGAGTCGAACTACAAAGAACTCTACCACCTTCATAATACTTCTCTAAAATACTTCTATAGCTAATATGATGACATGCACTAATAATAAAAAAGTTATTTGTTTTTCAGTACAAAACCCTCCATGTGAGAGTTCGACTTTTACTTGGCCAATTATCTCTATAGTATGCACTTGATAATCGAAAACGTATTCAAATCGTGTACCTAAGTGCTACTCCATAACAAACATTACGTTATTTTTTGAATCAAAAAATACTTCAGAACGATAACAACGAGGATTGATTTTAAAATATTCACGAACATAAGAGATTTCTAACGTATGCTTCACTAACTTATGCATCTTTATATGTAAATAGTTTTATGCTGATTCAATTGTGATATTTCTGCAAATATACATATCAATACATCA
>MOOZ01000736.1:257292-274576 GCA_002930495.1 Cecropterus lyciades | reverse complement strand
AAACTTTGGTTGGTCGTAACATTCTATTACCTTTTTTATAAAGAACATATCATATCAGGTTTGAAGATATCATCATTATATCAAACATCCCTACGTCGGTCTTATTATACGTCTCGTCTCCCAATTTGTCAATGTCGTCCTTTAGTTGACTAAAAATGAATACATTCCTGTGTAGGTTTTGTATACAAAGGGCTTAAAAGGTACAAGGGCTGAATAGTCACGATCGGATTTTGGTTAAGGCAGACGGAGTGACAATGTTGCCAGCAGAATTTGATTATGTTAGAACTGGTAGTCCTTTTAGACTTCTAATATGGAGGCAATAGTGCTGTTCCGCAGTAACATACTATTCCATTCTTTTACCGTTTTCTGTGCCAGCTTTAATTGAGGAGATTAACAACATGAAGTACCCTTCCTAATGTAAAATTCTGCTTCTAAAAAGTATTTTATAGTAAATTCCCCGTAATGAAGACTCTTTAATTGGATTACCATAGGTGTTATGTCTAGTGGTATGCAATTAAAATTACATAATGACTGCCAATTAAAATCCATATTGTATAAGCTCAGTGCCGGGAACAAAGTTGAGTGTTTCTATTTCGGGCTGGCTATTTTTGCATCGCATCCCTTTGTTGTTTACAATTCGTATGTTCCCAGTAATTCTTGTTGCTTCTTGTTTTGGAATGTATCGCTTCCTTGTTTTGATAAATATTTCTGAGTAAAGCATTGCTTGGAAATCAAGTCTATCACTTGAATACTAAAATTTGTCCTTACCTGGGAATTTCTTGAATATTCTCTTCGTCAAGTTTGATTGAAGTTTATGCACAGCTGAAAGTTGTCAAACGATTGTCGAAGTTAGACTTGTTCGCTGAAAATTGTTGGCACGCGGATGAACTTGTCGCCGGAATCACGTCGCCAAGTGCACTTGACAATAACAACTAAGTTTAACTTTGACCTCGATGTCATGAAACATCTATAATTTTTATGAACTGTTGTAGGTGTAGATAGATGCGGACTCATCGAGCAAGTTGGCCAGGGCCGCGCCCGCAGTGCAGCATACCGGGAGCGTCCATGGCGTCCTGCCAAACACCATAGACACCTTGGAAGTTTTGCTATGGGATTTTTAAAAGAATATTCTTTATAAGTCATATCATAATATATAAGTAATATCATAATTTATCTTTAGTAAGTGAGCTTAATTCGCATCGGAGTAGCGAGGTCTCCTCTAGTTGTGTGGTGATTTCGGATCGGAGTAGCAAGGTCTCCTCTAGTTGTGTGGTGATTTCGGATCGGAGTACCGAGGTCTCCTCGAGTTCCCTATAAAAATTCAATGGATGAATCAAAACATACATAATTATTATGCACCTATTATTTACTACTATAAATTAAAGTATATTCTATTATTTAGATAAGAGATGACCACAATAATTTGCACTAAACCAGTAGATAAGGAATCTTGTCGGACAATTTAAAGTAAACAATAGTGCCTATAAGTCTATTTACTGCACGTTTGTGACGTCCAAGTATAATTTGATAAATTACCGGGAATTGCGGAACAAATAGTTTTCGGTCTCCTAGTTCTTCAGTCACAGACGAGACCTGAGATCCGAAGATTGATGATTCACTTCTATTGTGATCGTCTCCGCAGTATAATTGTTTAGGTTCACTGATCTCTTACGTCGTCTACAAACAGGCATTTTCAATTAGTACGTACAGCCAATTACTGTCCGGAGGCAACGGTTGGTAATTAGTGGCAAGAATCGGCCTCAACAAGAGCAGTTTAATCTAAGCGGTAGTTCGTAGCAGATAAACAACTGGGTGCAATTTGAGAAATTGTAGCGAGAAATGGGAGAATTTGGTAATAGATGCATAATTATGTTCAAATACGTGCAATGAAAAGAAAACTCTTATAAATCTAATTAAATTACTAAATTTCGTTGAGGAGACAAGCGGGGAACCTACATCTTTTCATAAAACCCAATACTTTTGGGGAATTAGTACTCAGTCCCTCAGCGTACACTCTGGTACTACTACCAAAAGAAGCAGTAGTGTCCTGTAGTAAGCCTATAAGCATCGCAAAATTTTCTTACATTCAAATTCCGCCACTAGTCGCTGGAACAGGCTAACAACTAGCTCCAATTACGTTCGCGTCGTCTCCGCACTCTAGAGATTATAGGCGTTTGATCACAGATTAAATAATAGTTACCCAGTATTCCTGCTCGCGATATGACGGATGATCAGGAAGCGAGAGCAGAGACGTGAGATTGCAAGATTAACGACCCGCTTCTATTGTTCCCGTCTCCGCTGCGTTACAGACGATCACACGAACATAATAGATTTGTGTGTGTACGAATATTTACGATGCGATGCTTTGATCTCTACGCTGTGTCAAGTTGAATGAATTTGAGTAATGTTTCTTGTTGTTCGTTGTTTATTGTTGACTTTGTTTTACCCGACTGCTCCAGAAGGAAGGTAATTTTTATTCAGCGCGTTTTTGTATGTATGTATTGTCAATGTTTATTCTTTTGCACGCACAGCACAAAAAGATTTATATATTTGGGGTGTCCGTAAGATTCGAATTAATTGTGAAAGTGACACATGCTTTTGTATTACATTATTTATAATTCTTATAAGAAGGGGGAACCGTACAAATCTAGTTTTGTTGTTTTATTTTTAGACTGTACTGTACTTTTTTTTTATTTTCAGATAAGTTTTTTTAAGCAGGCGGTCTTTTTATAATAATTTCTTTAATTTAATGGTGAATGGTACGTACTAAATAAGCACTCCTTTAGGTGTATTTTAAATACGTATTTAGTATGTATCAAAGTAAGTATGGTACGACTTTAGAGAAAAAGAAAACTAAATTGCATGCAGTGGTCGTATGGCATTTCCCACACTTAGTTTCACCTTTTCCCAGCAAATTGCTAACATCAGGTTTCAACTACTGTGTTCATCAAACCCATAGGAATAATCAAGGTCACTAAGCTAGGGTGTGTATTTAAATATATATAAGCAATCAAACGTAATCATCGCCCATCTGTCTTAATTGTTACATATGTATTTCAATAATCGTCCATGTAGCCGTGGGATGTAATAAAAAGAGACTTTTTTTTTTATTTTAGACTTATTGGCTACCCAAGCTTACCAAATTTTATTTACTGTTCTATTTCAGAGCTACATAATATGTTATTTCGTAAAGAGAGCGAGGGGTTCGAGGGGGGATTGTAACGTAGGAAAATGATTTATGTAGTGACGAGGTGTCGACATCATTATTTGTATAGAGCTCGGTACGACATCACAAAGGGTGGTTCCTCTTGTTGTCAAGGTGTGAGTGACATACATACCCCGCTCGTAATTCAACGTTTGTTACCGTCATCAACCAGAGTGACACGGTATGAATTGTGAAAACTTCAACACACCTAAAAAGAATATTTATATTGCTACACCGCTTACACTAAGTTTCATTTGATTGAAGGATGATAATTTTAATTGTTACCTATTTCATTTAGTAGAGTCTATGGAAGCAAACAAACATAAAGTCCACTTGATAGTAAGAGCTATTAGAAGGTAGAACTAGGTGTGGCGGTAGTTGATCCGAAATCATAATTCATGGAGTTCAAGTATGAACTCTGTGGACATTTTTAAGGGTGTGGTAAAGCAGACAAAATTTTATGACCCGTTTTTTCTAGGACTTTACGAGTAAATTAGCATCAATATCTATGAACTGCAGGGATCGCGTAACATCGGTTGGTTTTAGTGAACATATCATTTAATACTAAACTTTAAATACTAAACTCTGACTGCTTGCCTATTCAAAGTACAAGTACACACACACATATCATCACAACACATATCACCTTTAACACTAGAAGCTGATCAGTAACGTGACCCCGATCAAGTTCGCCGGCGCGGTTGCACGCGGGCGGCGGGCGGAATGTAACGTTTGATTTCTACCTTTGACCCGCTCCGGTTTCCCATTAAAACCGTCTCCCTGCTTTCTACTTGCCAACAAACGCATTTCTTTTCGCTCCTTTTAATTCCGAACAAAGGGCGTTCTGAGCGCGCGGCGATTTTAAAAGGATGAGGAAATGCGAAATGCTTGTTTTGATACCGTTTTGGCGCAATAATTTCAAAGTACAAAAATGAGAAGCTCAAAATATCAAGATTTGCTGATCTGTTTCTCACTCAAAAAGATAACCCCATCAATTGATAACTATAACCGTAAATTCTATTTCGTGCATTTATACATGTCTGTATTGCTTAATAAAAGCCTTCTTTTAATATTGCTCATTGAAGAACATCGTTCAATCTTTTGCCCCAATTAGAATCTTCTAAAAGAAACGTTTTCTATTCTACAATATACAATACCTATATTCTCAGTAGAATTAACAAGCCACTATCGACTAAAAGATTCTAGTGATACCTCCGACCCCTTGCTCCATTTTCTTTATAAAACCCGTCGCCTTACTTTTTACTTGACAACAAACGTTTTTCTTGTTCTTCCGAACAAAGACCCCGTTTCAGCGCAGTGTCTGCTGAAACAAGGAGAGGGAAATGGGAAATGTCCATTAGGTTAGCTTTTCCTTTTTACAAATTGTATTATTTAGGGAACGTTGAAGTATAACGCAGTTTTTAAAGATGTTGATAATCCTTACTTAACATATAATTATTAAACAGTTGTTTTGTTGTGACTTGTAATTAGAATTGTTAATGTGTAATAAGCGTTATGACAACATTTTTACTACCATCATGTCATAATTAGCATTGATTTAGATTAACTTTAAAATTGACTGTGTACTTTTTACTAATATCGTTGATACGACATACAAATATGCTAAAACATGGTCGAAGAAGCCAGTAATTGTCACGTTACCAGACGTATTGAAGTCCATTACATACGTAATGTGCCAACACAGTTACTTGATGAGATACGAGACAACAAAAAAGCAGGCGGCAGTGAAGCCGGCGACAGCGCCTAGTATGTCATAACTGAACGGCCGGCGCGCACGCAATTAGCGCATTAATTACCAATTAACATGATTAAGTAAGACGCGGACGCGTTCTCTCGTGAAAAGTGAAATTTTTCTTTCTCATTGTCCGCGCATTGCCCGCTCTATTATAATAGCGACACTAGTCTTTTCTCTGGCGATTCCCAATACGTTATTCGTATATTCTAGCTCTCCACTTGCAACTTCTACCATATATGAATATGAAGTAGGTATGTTTGCGATCAGCTTTGTCACTTGTTTTATCCAGCTGCAATGTTTATTTTATTTGTATGTATTGTAAGTAGCAAATGTGTTCGCACGCCACCTGTAACTAACCTCAAATAGAGCAAGAAATTAAGCTATATATATATAAGTAGCTTATATAAGGCTACTTCTCCGAAAATGTATTTGTAAGTTAGTATACTTAGAGTTTTACCTTTACAATATCCTTTATATAAATAAAATATAATTTTAGCCTTAAACTAGATTTACTCCAGACAGATAAAATGGTACTCACAAATTCCCAAAACATCGAGTAATCTAATCTGCCTAGATTAATGTAGCTGATTAAAAGTGAAAGATTAATGAAATCAGTCCAGTACCTGCTCGCAATCGAGACATTAACAAAGTCCAGCTATTTATTACATTGGTCTGATAGCAGCCGTGACCTTGTTAAGTAATGCTTAAAATAGTCCAATTTTTTCACCGCAATATTTTAGCTAACGATATACCGTTATTAAAAGTTAAACAACTTATTATTAAAACAAAAACTCGCAACTTCATTATCGTAGGATTTACTTTTCCCTGTTCGGTTAATTGTGTGTATGCCTTTTGGGAGTTATGCTTTCATAATACCTAATTTATTTAATTTAACGATTTTGGAGTTTGCGTCAAAAAGACACATAGGTAAATATAATAACATATTCTGTAATGGTCTATTTAGTAGCATAATTTGGTATCTACATATATGGTACGATAATGATATATGCCTATTCCATTTTTCTAAATTTATTTAGCCTATGTCACTCCACTACATTTGAGATGAATCCAACGACAGGTCATGTGATGAAATCCGTCTAGCCGTTTGGGCTGTAAAGCGTGCCAAAGAAATGGACATACTAAAATACGCTTGAAAACATTACCCTCCTTCTTACGTAGTCGGGGAGTGATGAACAAGCCGACAGACGTACTAGAACCACATGTATCGCATGTAAGTATTATCGCTGCAACATTGTTCGAAGTCTTATCGTCATCGTACGAATAATTCACCAATAATTTCGTGACCCTTGCACGCAACACGTGAATACGTTATTATGCTTTATACACGCTTCTAATTAGAAACGAATTAGCTATTTGAAGTAATTGTATAGGCGGGCAGTTTGCTTCGTAAATAGAATTTATGCTAATTCGGCCCGGCCGGCGTTATTACGTCTAATTTTACTTGGAACATTCCAATTATCCACTCCATATATCTCTCATTGTTTTGGTTCTATTTTAGTCGAATAAATTTGTAGGATTGTTTTCTAAACAAAAAACCTTAAATATATTTTCAGAAGATCATATTACGACTTTACGTATAAAGGGTTAGGTACTTATGTATACTTTTCAAGGAATATCTTATAGTATAAAACTATTGTTAATAGTCAACGGCTTGCTTCGTAACTAAATCCGCGTTGTAAATCCATACAAACGCCCCCATTTTAATGATATCTTACGCGAAATCCGAGAACTTACCATTTGGTTTTCACCTGATGGTTGTGTTTCATATCATATCATATTCGCGGGTGGCGGAACCCTTTGAACGGATACGAGTATACAGGCCGAGTTACATCTATGGCAACGAATATGCAGTTAGCAACTGCACCCGGGTAAGCGGTACAAATTGTAGGCATAGCTTTTGTCGTGCATGAGTACATGACTCATATGACTCGAGCTAACGTATCACATTTATATGTATCAAGTAGGTATACTCAGTCCTAAAAGGCAAACATTTCGCTGCTTTGTATTAACAATAACTGAACTTAAAAGCGCTATTTTTACAGGAGAGCCACGTAAAAACTAAACAATGCTTTTTGTTTTTATCTTTTTAATAAATTAAGTTAAAATATTATAAATTAAAAGGTCTGTAACTACAGTATAGTCGTGTATCAAATTTTAAATTGTGAAATTAGATAATAAGGATAAAAGCATACGTTTCATTTAAAATTAATGAATTTTGAATTGTGCGCTTATTCGTACAAAGTAGTGATATACAAAATTAAAGTGGTTGGTATGAAATAACGTAAGATAAAGATTGCATTGCTTGAGCGTGAAAGATACAGAATTCGCTCTAACGGGATATGAATAGAGTTCTCCAAATTGATTTATTTTTATCCACTTTGCGCCTCACAAAGTAATTGATTGTGCACATACATCATCCCCTCATGATGTATTGACTCTGTAAAGAGATTCAGAATCCGTGTGGGAAAAACTTCGCCAAGTAATTTACCGTATGCAGTTTTTATACGCATCCGTAATGTGGGTAATTAGTATTTGCATTTTCTCGTGGCGTCGATTTAATAATACGTGCTACTACATTATTCTGATGTATCGTGTAGTTTTGAGACGTTTATTCATCAAACAACATTAATTGCGTAACATGATAGACATCAACCATCAACTCTATTTTTAATGACAATGTCATTGTTAATGTAGGATAGAAGCCGATAACATCTCATCTGAAGTTAATTGTAGTATTGATCTAGTGTGCTTTTTTTAATTCGTACATTATAAAGAAATATACTATTTGATAGCCTATTTTTGGGACTTCGATGTAGGTAAGAATGACGATCCGCGTGGCGGAGCAGTCATCATACTAGTCTAACACTCAAGGGGTTCCGGGTTTGATCTGGATGTTTTATTCATCTTTGTGTCATAGATAGCACCCACGACACAGAAGAAAATCCTAGTGTCGGTGTATGATTGTGGAAAGTGTTATTTAACTTACACTATTCCCGTATAATATGTAATAACCGGCAATCTGCTGCGACGCTGTCACGGTAACAGAGTGGCAGTCACGCTGTGGGCAGGTCGCCGTGTCAGTGGCTGTTGCGGTTTAGTGGTAGGCCGCCGAATCACGACTAGGTACAACATAAATGACCTTATGTATACACTAGTGATGTATTTCGTAGATAACTAACGAATATCAATACTAAGTTTTATTCTTATGTAGAATTCAGTGAAAAAAGTTTATAGTATAGCAGAAGGAAAAACGCACCATATGAATGCACTTGTATACAGTCTTTGGTGGGTTTCAGTGCCAGAAAATCGAAGATCATATATAAGGGATCCTGTACAATGTTTTGATATCCGTAATAATTCACCTTTAATTCAATTCTTTCATTTTTTAAAGAATAAGATAACAAGATGTCAAAATAAAGTATGGTTTGGTCCACTTATTCTACCTTTTTCAGGTGTATTTACATATGTACAGGTTACTCGGGTTCAGTCATCACAGTAAATTAAAGCCTTGTATAACAAAACTGTAATATGAGTTCATAAGATTTACAGAGCTAAACAATAATATGTGAGGTGTATTGCTCTGATTACTTTCCTACGTGCCGTCGTGGAGACGCCATGCGCGGGAAGCACGTACCTCGTTACAAAATACACTCGATTATACACTCGAATATATATTTCTTCTTTCTCACACATGTAAATAAATAAATGTATAATAAAAATAAAAGTTAACCGTGTATGTACATCGATAATTGCAAAAAATGTTACTAAGTGGCTGAGAATAAGTAAAAATAGTAATATCTATATATTTTTTATAATTCTTGTGTCTTGAATATAATTTAGGGTTTGAAATATGTTAAAGTAGCATTATTTTTTATTTAATAAAATCCTGCTGTATTTAATCAAGTATTTTAATACAGCAAAATTATTCAAGCTCGTAAGTTACTTTTCTAACATTCTTAGTTTCTTGCCGGATCTTCTCAGTTGATGTCGTGTTCCGATCCGGTGGGAGTATAAGAAAAATATTGGAACTGACAATTTGTAAGTGCCCCGGTAGGCCTATTTAAATTGAAGATATTTCATTTCATTTTATCCTTTTACATGCCGTGTAGTGCTAACTACCGGTGGGTATTCTTTGACGTTATGGAATATCTCTTAAATGTGTGTCTCGACAACAATTGTCACGTTATTTTCTTTAAACGTGGGTGGAACCACAGGGCACAGCTGGTAAATAATGAGAGCGAATGGAAAGCAAAGTAAGTTTCATACAACTCATATAATCTATGATTACTCTAGCAATTAAAAGCTAACAGCACAACACAAACATGATCGTGGCAGCGACGCGTGAGCGAAGTTAGCTCGTTATCTATATTACCGCCGAGTTGCTGAAACTGAAGGTACGTTACATAGCGTACTTAAACATATGTGTTTTGTTTGTAGTCGCGTGCCCGCGCGGGGACGCGGGCAATTACAGCGAAGCGAACCGCACTTACGTGAAATATTTAAGTACGGATATGGTGAGGTAAACTATAAAAAATATAGGAAGATTATTCAGTGTCGAAGTACTTAGTATTAAAGCAAAGTGAAAACAAAAATACTTCTAAAGATATCAAACGTGCCGTAGCAGACAGCATCTTATTTTCTATACAATATATATTTATATATATATATATATACAAGTGCGGCCCGTGCCTGCGCTCTTCTATGCATATATATATATATATATATATATATATGTGCATATTGTAAAGAATAATAGGTACTACTTTGTCTACCCCTGCCACGCGTCTGCCACGTTCAATGTTTATAAATATAAACGGGGCTTTGATAAACGTAGGAAAGATATTGATTGATATAGTAAATAATAAAGCATCAACTGAAAAATATCCACTATAAAAACGCAACTATGCAACTTATCATCTCAAATTAAATCACGATGATATACCTAGATAGATACATACTTATCTATCTTCGATAAAGATCAACGTCCGTCAGGCACACTGGCGTTAATGAATAAGAATTGTCAGCGATAACGACACATAAAGAGACGAGAATGTCACTGTTCACGGCGCTGACCGATTAAGGCGGGTAATGAATTAAAACATTGACGATGTAGGTCAGGCGGGCGTGCGTGACGGACGTGAGGGTGCGAACAGGTAGCTGATACAATTCGAGAGCAGACATCGCAAATGTATTATCTACATTTATTTTATTAAATTCTTTATACAGTTATCGCTCGGCTGTGAAATATTGCACTTAATGTGGAGCGAATTTTGGTAAATTTCCTACAGCTTTTAGTGTAATTCGTGGCCTTATAAGATCACAAACATACGTTTGTCTTTAACCCTTTGCGGACGAGTGTCGGCAATACGATAAAATTCATATACAAATTTTGCAAACATGCGACGTGAACATTGTCTTTACCGTGGGATCCAATACCTGTAATCCTTAGCGACTCTCTACCGTAGAGCGCCCCCGCCTGCAAACGGTTAAAAGCTCAACATGAACGAATGTTTGGTATCCCCCGGCTTAGGGAGCCTGAAAAACATACGGGAGAATTGAAATTTGCAGATATATTATTGATGCATTTTTATTTAAATAAATGGAGAATATGCATAATTTGAAATGGAAGTTCCGAACTTAAATAGTTCCCTTGATAAAGGTGATATCACTTCATGGGTCGACTTCGGAGGCTGTACCGGCACATATATTCTGCTTGATAACGGCAGTGTCAAGTGTTACTGTATTCCTGTTTGAAATGTATGGTAAAATAGACGGGCTAGTACAGGCTTTGCTAAAAAAAAGTCCGCTAGTTGTTTATTTTAATTTAGCACAATATAACCTATACTATACGAATAAATAATAATTAAACGATAAAAGTGCAGTTATTTTCGCTATTGTCGAAGCGTGACACATTCACATTTTATGATTTATGTACGAGATAACGCAGTGCACTAGATAGATATGAAATTAATATTTAAACATACACTGGTCTATGGTGAACTAAAATTAGCCGCAGTGGTAAAACCGATAAAAAATAGCTATTGTAAACCTACCTGTATTATTTGCTGTCAATTCCTAAAGCTATATTTTTATCCTCTATCAAATATTCATCAAATAAACATAAAAATGAACGCTTTCTACACTCATAGCTCCATAGTAGGATTTTCTCGTGGGTGCCATGGAAACATAAAAACGAATACACAAACATCCAGACCCAGACCGGGAATCGAACCACTGCGTGTCAAACCGATATGGCGACCGCTCCACCACGCGGGTCGTCATTCATCAAATGATACCTATTACCTATGATACCTATGATGAAAAACAAAAATGTATAAGCATTATTTGAAAGTCGATTATTTTAACAGTCAGTTAACATAATGTTTTTATTTTTAGCTAATCTGCTAGTTTTTCGAGTAGTGAAATGCAAGTAATTAAAACTAGGAATTAATTACCATTATTCTTATATCGTGGCATCGCGCACATACCTAACATATATTTAAGTGCCTTAAAAATTATTTAATCAGTAAAACTATTTAAAATGTTATTTATCTTCAAAATTCCCAAACGCGATAACGAAGTTACGTAATACTGGAGGTTCGCTAACCAATTCCGAGGCTTTTGACGTTTGCCAAACAAGGAAACGCAAACACAACAGCGGCCTACTCGTATGATTGTTTTTAGTGCGTTGCTTTAATTATACTCTTATCGTTTGGCAAGTTGTTGCCAGAACGTTCTCGATGTTAACTGGCTAATGAATATTTGAGCAATAGTTGTAATTAGTAGGATACTTGGTCTAACATCTTATATCTTCGAGGTTCAAGGGGAAGAAATACTTCTGTTTCTTTTATTTAATATTTTTCATTTTATATTTAAATCTAACGATATTTATACGGGCTACTTGATGGAAAGTAGTCACCGGCGCCCATGGACATTTGCAACACCAGAGGAGTCGTCAATGCTTCGCCGGCTTTGAAGGAGAGCTCTTCTCGCACCTTTTTTTAAAGAACCTAATGTCATAGCGCTCTGGGAATCTCTCAGAAGAAAGTTCGTTCCGCAACTTGCATTTTCCGTGGCAAAAACGAGCGTACATTAGTTTTAAAAGTACCTAGCCATAAAAGTCCAACCTGTACGCGTTTTACTTTACATTATTAACATATCGATTAATTCTATTATTTTGTAATCTTAAACTTATGTATGTTCTTCGTGTCTAAGATATAGTTTTGATCTCATTCATATTTTCCGGACGGCTTCAATTTTATTTTTGAGACCGTTCTATTTCTGTACAGTCTTTAATTCGTTCATCCACATTCCCGCCTTACTCGATCGCATAAAAATGTACTATTGATCAATTCAATTTGTTTAAACCCCAAACAATTTATGGCGAAAAAGTCTAGAAGAATGCCTGGTCTATTAACCATCTATATTAACTATCAAACTACTCGTATCTTGGGCAACTTTGAAACTCCTATGTCTGGTTATTTTTTTTTTAATATTGGTACAAAATACTTATCAATTTAAAAACTTTGTTCGGTTGTCAATTCCCAAAGGTGCGATATCGAACCTGGTCTTGACTAATTAAAAAATAATCTGAGCAGGGTACACGATGGACGTTTGCAATTTCATAACGAAACAAGTAATCCGAAATGTATAAGTAGAACTGGGGCAAGGAATCGAGCGCAGCGGGAACCGGTCGGCAGCCGCACGACACACGCCGTCGGCCGCGGCGCTCTGATCGGTACATTCCACTTTGGTCACCTTCGTGATATAAGTTGGGTCATCAAACGCGGCTTATTAGTGTCTGTTAATCACCTGAGACTTTATCACTCGGGTGATCACAAAAGATGTAAAAAAAGAATATTTCGGCATCCTTTGATCATCTATATATGAGCTATGACGACTGGACGACTAAAATGTCGTATAGCAGTTTTTATAGCAAAGTGGAATACAGTCTTACTAATATTATATATACAAAAATGAGTAAGGATTTACAAATGTATGTGTGTTTGTTACTCTTTCACGCAAAAACGATAGTGAAGAAAACATAAAACCTAACATTAAAGTGACCGAAGGGGGCGGAGGTCGTAGGACTCAGGTCATTCTGAACCGATTTTTTTTCATTCTGCCGATCCAATACTCATAACATTGGGAAAACCCAGGTGATTAAGATGGTGTGGATCTTCCGACCGGCCTATAGCTACTTCACCCTTTTTGTCCACTAATGTGTAATAATGCATGCATGATATCGTGAACAAAAGCGATTTTTCCAACTAAATTCTACTGATATTCAATTCTCCTTGCCCGCATCACTTCAAGAACCCATTAAGATGTGTATATGTGTGTATATTTAGCTCTGCATGTGAGCGGGAAGTACATTAGAGTCGTTGGTTGTTTATGATTTTATTATGCTAAGGAATTGCTTCCTCATTTACCACTCATATAACTTGTCGGCGATGAAAGCCGTGTGATGAAAATGAGTAAGACTTTGATATATCTACAATTCTACACCCTATAAACTATAAGAGACGATTTTCACTTCAGTCAGTAACAGTTTTAAAGCATTAATGTATTTATGTGTACCACGAATGGTTTTACCTTTAAGTTTTATCTTTAAATTACCTATTTTATACTGCGCTGTAATGTTAAAAGTACCTACTACAAATGACTAGTAATGTAATAAATATATATTACAATTGCTTAATACATATGTATAGGTAATACTAGTAATTGGGATATTTACTTCAAACTATATGATTATAGGTAATAAATTATTTTACGAGGCAGCTCGACCAAAGAACATTCGTAATTATTTTTCAGCACCCAACGCTGCACCACAAATCCCCATTGAGTTCTCATTAAACGATCTTAAATGTTATTTAATTGCCGTTCGTTAAGTCGTTCGTTTTACGATTCTCCATGGACGAAGTAAGTACCAAATAATCGATTTTCTTTAGAATACTCCACCTGAACTTAATTTAATGGCTCCACCTGGTCATTGTTTTAAGACTACGTATTTATTTTGATACATGATCGTTCATATTCTAAGTCTTATCCAATAAAACCATTTTTGTTGCTTTAATACCTTCAAAGGCATTAAGTATATTTGATGAACAGAACTTGATACAATTTAAAATGTACATTACAATTACATCTATGAAATTATTATAGACATTTTTATTTGATTATCATTGTCACCGTTTGTCTTTACGAGATGGCTGTGTCACAATAGAGTTTGGAAGTAACAAATATAAAAATGTAAGTATATTGTCGGCTATTAACAGGAAATTCCCGTTTCGGATACGAAAAGATTTATTACTGACGTTCAATAAATTTTATATCTAATCAGAGAGAGGTCACTGACAGTCAAAGTAACGGTCTGAGATTTCATTATACTAAGCGTACAAGAGACAGACCTTCTGGTACGTCGTAGCGAATCTCTTGGGCCAATTTGGGCCTAATGGACTGATAACACACAGGGCGACATCTGCCCGCTGGTAAACAAGACCATTTATATTTATTACATATGTGTGTGTGTTTCAGCCGGCGAATAACATTTCCAAACTTTTGCCATTTGTATCCAATCTATCGTATATCGTATCTCTTTATTTATATTTATGTAAGGTAGACCGGTAGACGAAGGTTAATACTGTTCGAGATGAAAAAGAAACTATTATAAATGTTGATCGGACTTTATTGACAATTTCTGATGTTTCATATAAAGAATGAAACATCGTTTATGGTTATTTAAAATTCTTTACATTTATTATTTTCATTAAACGGTCCGTCGTGTAAAAGGAACCGCTCGGGCAATTTTAATAAGACACTTCCTCTTATGTTCGTATTGTTTAAATTTATTTTCAAACGTATTGGAACCTGAGTGGTAAATTAATGTTTTAATATTAGAATTAATGATTGTCAAATTAATGTTTTAAATTTCATAAGCTATTTAATCATAACGTACATTTATTTACATTTAATGTACATTTATATTGCTATACCTACTTCTAGGCAAATATCTCCTTAGAATAGAAGAGGTCATTGGCAACCACAATAACCAAGTGAGAGTTGATAATACTCTTTTCAGTACATAAGTGGACATAAAATTAATTAAGTGAGACATTCAGGGTTGATTTTTGTTGTTGTTGGGTGTTGATTAGATGAGAGGGGTTATTAATATCTGAATTTTTTTTCTGGAAGCGACTGTGTAAATTTTGAAAAACAACTGATTTAAATTAAGTGAAACATTTCATTTTTCACAATTTCACAGTATTTTGATTTTTGCCACTTTGATTTATTTTATTATTATAATGAATCTGCTTTTGCTACAGTAGGTGACATACGACCACGGCTTTCCTTTAAACAAATCTCAGTAAATTGTTTATTTATTAGCCGGTAAATTTTTAATAGTTTGTACATTATAATTTCAACGGAGACTATTTTCTTGTTTCGTACTTTTTAGAGCGTGTTTTAGTAGTCGGGTTTTAGTTTTTAAACTTGTTTTTGTTTAACTAATTTTGGAGTTATGTGAATTTAGGTGATGGCAAGCAAAGCCGTGAGCAATAGCTAACAATGTTTACATATTTGAAATTTGCTAAGAAAACTCTTTCATTTGATACCCCACACAACTTTTTAACGACATCTTATTCTTCTTATTCCTTATCCTTCTAATTATGATAACTAGTTTAGAAGTTATGAGGGAACAGATGAACAATTTGCTTCGCCGTAGTCGGGTAATAAAGATAATTTCATTCATCGTTAAAATAGCATCATCTGTTATGATAATCATAACATGTTACTAACCAAAATCTTGCTACATTTTTTTAACGGGTTTGTCCTGTTTACGTCAAAGAGATTAACTGGTGATAAAACAAAACATGTTACTGAATTTATTAAGTAAGGTGCGTCGTAGGTCGTACGCCCAACGACCGAGGAGCGGAGTTCCAATGGTCGAAACGAAGCAGTCAGTGTCACAGATAGAAGGCGGATGGAAGCGTGCCTGCAGGCAACCGGTCCACATTAATTAGCCAGCTTCTTTTGGTAAACATCCGCCCCATTGTTTGTAATGTTACATTATATTTATTCAACAGTCAAGTGTGTGTTTAAAGCTTATGTTCCAATTTATAATAACTTGTTTGTTTATTAATTTTATCAGTGTTTGTCTTTGAAATTACACTGTCGATATGTCACAACCACTGCTAGAACTTGTCTATTTTGGTTTCATACTTTACTTTAGAAAAGTATGTACCAATATGAATAACATTATTCTTTTTTCAGCTCAATATGTGTTTAGCATGATAAAAACGTATATTTTCATTAAATGTGATAATAATATGTAAGCCTGTTATTCTGTGATCTACCCAAGACACGGTGGTACAAGAATTTGTCAGGTCGTCTTGTAGTGGTTGCCGATTATACCATTACACTTTTCACAATAGTAACTGTCACGTATTCAACTTCACAATTGTAACACCTATTAGTGAACGCAACTGATTCATTAATAAATGACAGGTAGACAATCAATAAATTATTGTCGTGACCCAGTATACGGTGCGGTGTGGCGCGCAGGGCGGGGCGGCGCACGTGCGCGCTACGTGCCGCGTGCGCAGTTCGCGTGCACGCTACACCGCCACCTGTAAGCGCGTTGCCATGTACAAAACACTGGTTCTTGCTATTTGAGAAAAAACGCTAATTATTTCTCAAGTAATGTTGATCTCGTTGATTGTGCTGTATGGTGTCAACCTTGGATAAGGCAGCTCCCCTTCTTTCCTGTCGTTCGATGCGACTAGACTAGTTTTGCTAAATCATTAATATTTTTTGGATAATGATGAGGCAACTTAAAATGCCTAACCTAGGTCTAATGAGTCTCGTTAGCCCGTTAATATAGTATCAATGCGGAATACTATTTGTTTAAATATAAACAAACGTATTAGGTGCCGGTAACGACGCTCCAGTACATACTAAGTGCACGAGCATGGTGGCCGGGAAGCGCCTGTCGGCTGCGGCCGGAACTAGTAGCATTCCGCACTTGAATGGATCGCGGAAATGTCGCGAGGGGGCAGCCGATGGGGGACACCCCTTCCACAGTGGAAATAGTATTGCATCATTCGCACAAGCCATACAGATATAACATTGTCAACTACCATACGTTATAAAGTTAATATCCGCCACTAGTTCAGGACCAAAAGATTGATCTTTTTTATTCTGTCGCAAGTATATTATCGAACAAAGAAAAAAATATACGACTTTACAGCGACTGAAAAATTGATATCGGTGATACGTATGACACTCATCAATCTATATAT
>MOOZ01000736.1:237966-251229 GCA_002930495.1 Cecropterus lyciades | reverse complement strand
TATGTAGACTCATCGTGTGGAAGGCTTGGAATTCAAATCTCGGACCTTCGTTTTTGACGTCAAGTATCAAACTTAAAATTATTACATATTTTATAGAAAATAATAAAAAGTCGATACAGACGATAAAAACGAAAGTTCCGCGTTTCTGTACATCGATTCTTTCTGCATCATATATTTGCAAAAAAATGTTTGTAGTAATAAACATTTCCGAAAGTACTGAATTTAATTTGAATTATTGAACGTACAATTATAGTTCGTATTTTGAGTTAACCCTAAATTTTTATTTCATAATCATTTGAAAATTTTATAAATAAAAGTTGTGTCACACATTTTTTTAAAGCGGCTGAAACCGTGAGGCTTATTTCGTCTCCAATACGGACGATATCTCGTAGAAATAGCACCAGAGCTTATCTTTATCTTTTTAACCGACTTCTTTTTACTTCACATTTAGGTTCGAGATAATTTCAGTTAACTAACGTGTTATAATTATTATTACGTTCCTCATAGCTTACAAAGCTCAACTTTCCCGGGAATGCGTCAAAGGATTCTAGACTGCACGACGCTAGTCTACGCGTAATTGATTTTAAAGTCCTCCAAATTCGAATTCTAAATATAGGTCTCTCCGTTTTAATTGTCAGTAGTTGTAACACGATATCTTGGGCGTCAGCACGAGGACGAATCACTTGCGGCGGTCAGCGGTCAAGTGTTGCGAGTGTCGGCCGAGTGGGCGAGCGCCGAAGTGATCCAGTTGGTTCGCAGTCGGCCGTCGCGTCTCCGGAGTCAATTTGTATGACCCCGCGCGAGCGACTTTTGCTGATTGGTATTGATATTGATGGCGTGATTTTGAGTAAAATGTCAGCGCAGTAACAGAAAAATGGACGGTGCATTTTTTCTACTGAGCTGTATATGTTCTACAAATTATCTTGTTATCATATCGGAAAGGGGATTCTGATAAATCTAGCGTAAAATCTAGTATTTATATAAATACTATCTACAAATATTTCGACTTTTAAATTACATTTTTTGAATTTTTTCTTTCTTTATCAGATTGAAGTAGCAAATGAACATGCAGTCGACCTGATGGTAAGGGGTTAGTGCCGCCCATGGACATCTGTAAGCAACTTCATATTGAACATGTGATGTCGATCACAGATTGTTGCTACTCCCGAGGACTAAGTTAGGCGCCTCGAACATAAGTAACCCTATACTTAAAATTTAACAACCTGTTTTCAACAAAAAGTAAGTACATACTATTATGTTTACTTACTACGCCTTGTTCTAATTTATTTAAATTATAAGTTCCTAAAACAATTTCAAACTTTCGTATAAAGTTTATTTACCGTTCTTATTTTTGTTTCCCACTTTAGATCAATAGGAGCACGTTTGTTGCACATGATTTTCTGGAACACCTCAGTTATTTCGAAGTCCAAATATTTATTTATTTATTTATTTATTTATTTATTCAAACAATTACTTTAAAACATTGGAGATCGCTTGTAATTGTATATTCGTAGTTTAGTTTCCAGGGAATCGTACGCACCTTGTTTATCTCGCGTTGAAAGCATTTTTTGCGCGCTCCGGTAAAGTAGTACCTACCTGTGCGCGCTTCCGAGAACACCGCGCGGCCTTGCTGCCGGCCTTCTTTATCAGCTACTGTATTGCTAGTCGCAGCTGTATCAGAACATTCTAAACCATATCTTTTATTCTAACTTTATTTTTTCTTACAAGCATCGTTAGCAACTGCCGGTCTCTAGCGTTAATTGTGTCAGCA
Source organism: Cecropterus lyciades (assembly GCA_002930495.1). NCBI lineage: Eukaryota > Metazoa > Arthropoda > Insecta > Lepidoptera > Hesperiidae > Cecropterus > Cecropterus lyciades. Next base: position 249,458 of record MOOZ01000736.1, on the reverse strand, counting down.
ATAATATTACAAAATTATATTATTGTAAGTAAACCAACTGATTGTCTGCCGATATCAACGACATATAGTTCATGGATTTAATAGGAATGTATTTGATTGGGATTTAAATTAATTCATCGAGTGGGTTTACAACTTAACATTCTAAATATGAAATGAAGAATGAAAGCAAGGATGAAATTCTCTTAACTATTATATTTCATACATAATTATACTATACACTCTTCCAAAGCCCGGCATATATAGATAATGGTAATAGATGATAGTGCAAAGTTGCACTTTGCACTATCATTTTTACCACGAACTGTACTAGATGTTTAATGAGCACTAATTCAAAGTTGACGATGCATTCTCGACTCTCCTAGTGTTGCAAATGTGCATAAGCGACGGCGACTCTTATCCATTAGGTAGTCGGTTTGCCTTATCGCTTGATATATATAAATATAAAAAATGTATATTTATATATATCAAGCTCTATAAATTCTGATTCTGCTTAACAAATTTCTCATTAACAGCAATTGGCACGTATAGCCTGCAAATTGGCTAGATGAAAGTGGATGAATTCCCAAGTGGAACGAATGGCCGGTGATATGGAAAGCGCGGTGGCGGCCGCAGCAGTAATAAGCACTTAACCGCCGCGGGAAAGCTCCGGTCGAGCGGACCGGGGCAGTGGAGACTTGGCTACGTTCAGTGGCTGCTGAATTATGACGTGTACATGTTAAGGCCACTGATATATCGCCCTGTGCGAATGAAAGAGTCCTAATACGAATTTGGATTTGTAGAAATAATAAAATTATGTTCGGTTTAAGACATGTTTCTTAAAACCGCGCGATTTAATAACATATGGACGTAATGTTTATGTGTTTTTCTTTTCTAGCACGTAATCACTAATTCGCTAGATAATACTTGGTGACGACATTATTACGGGTACTTTTAAACATTTAATTTGCCCAAATTTTGAATTCGGTCCTTTTCTTTCTCACTGCGATATGTGTTGATGTATGAAACAGAAACCACAAATTATTCATTAATATTATAGTATGTATGTTATTATGTCTTTTTAGTTATAGTCTAATGGAAATAAATGTTTGTTACAGGTAAATTGAGATAATCCACTACGTTCTCAGGACACGTGAGTTTATTGAACAACCAATATAATGTATATATGCCTTCCTAATATCAAATATGGTATTTGTATTGTATTTATTTGTATCATTTACGACGCTGTTATTTGTAGGTATACCTTTTATTTGCAATTATCCTTTTAACGATATTTGCGTTTGTAATCGGCGTGTACATGACTAAGAGAAATGATGCTAATAACCATTACGGGTGGATTACTAATTTACCACCATGATTGACTTAATTGACTTTTCGTTATAATGTGATCTTACTTTATGTTCTTACAAACACTATTATTGTTTATTGGCTTATGGGTTTACTTCATCTAATGTTTTCATTGTTTTTAAAAAGTAATTATTAACACTCTTTCCTTAAAGTTTTCCGATTTATTTCCGATTTTTCCCGCTTGACGATTACATAGATCGTTAAACGTGTGGAAATCTTGGGAAATACCTCGACACGACAAAGCTGGCGAGGTGCCACGCACATCCCGTGATGACATCGCTACTTTGACGTGCAGCGCGCTGATTTCATTCCGAACATGAAGTCACGATCGCTAACATTATGTCAGTCACAACACAATCATGCATCTGTTCTAATCAACTGCTTCTGTCGATGATCTTATACCTGTGTGTAATGGATGATAATTAATGAACGAATATATGACGTGATTCTTCAGCTCATCGAAGCGAGACTCGGTTCGATGAGTATACTTTAGGTTTAAAGTATATGGTGCGTAATAAACACCATGAGGACCGATATTGATAAATAAGAGAGTGGTGTGGATGATGCATGAGATGTTACAAGGAGGAATCATTGCTACTTATAACATTCAGTATCTTAAATCTATAGATATTTAGATATTCAAATATATTTTTGGTCTCCTACAAATGATTTTGTTAAAGTTATTCTCCTAAGCAGTAATATCTGTAAGACAAAATCGAATATTTGTGGACAAATACAATATGACACAGGTAAATTGAGAATCGCCATTGGGAAATACCTAAGACACGAAAACTCGTTAATATAAATGTCGTTTCGTTGAATAATTATATCCGTCGTCACAATTTCCTTAAGTATTACGATATCCGTTCAATTATTATGATATTAATTACGTTATGTTTATCTAGTATATTTAAGTACGAGGTCTGATACAGTTAAATTGATCGATTTATTCTTCGCAATTTTAGTTTTGTGTTAAATGTAGCCACTTACCATCAGGTGGGCATGCAGCCCATCTGATTGTAAGTGGCTACTGCCGCCCATGGACATCTGTAATCAACCCCAGCTAAGATCAACGTCTCAGCTAAGGTTAGCCACAGATGTCTTGCTACCCTGAAGACTAAGATGGAATGCCTCGGAAAAGTATGTCTCGCTTACCACACCCTTCAGACTAGAACACAACAGCGCATAACACTGTTGTTATGAGGCAGAAATAGGTGTGGCGGTGGTACCTCCGGTAGTCGAACCGCAAAGAGTTCTACCAACTTCAATGTCTTGATGGATCCTTTGAAAGGAATTAGTAATGCTATTATATGGATAATTGTTAGACAATTAATTTTGATTATTATCTACTGCGACGTAGATACAAGAAATATGTAGGTGTTTACTGATATGGAATTACTAATTTTTTTTTTGGATTGAGAAAAGTAACGATTAGCTTTATTAAAATCATTTATGCTGTGCAGAATTACACGGGATTGATTTCCGGCTAAACATGTAAATATACGTCTCGTATTTGTTTCCTCTCGCATTATTTTACTTGAATACGATTTATATCGGTAGTCTGTCTTTTTCAGTTTTACGAAAAGTGAAATAACAAATAAATATTAAGACACTAATAGACATGATTGATGTTATTAAAACCGACGTAGATACATAATATATGTTAAAATACGTGTATCCGGCAAGCGACATTCAGTCGTGCCAGAACGCCGTCGCCTTCGCCGGAAACTGAGCGCCTCCTCTACATCAAAAGCCAAAAACTTGTTCGGGTTATACGATGTCAATGAAGTGGGAGACACGCTCATAACCTATTTTTAATATTTCTTCTGCAACACATACTTATAGTGTAAGACAGGGGTTTGCATACCCGCAAGAGTCTAGAAGAGGGCCGGGGCTCGTCGTAAAGCCTTAGCAAAAAAAGAACAAAAAGCAATATAAATTTTAATGAAATATTTTAATTATAAAATAGATATTAGAAACCCGCAGAATTTCGAATTTTTTTTACGAAAAATTAGTATGCTACGTGCGTTTAAAAAGAACAAAAAGAATACGTTGTGTTGTCTTTCTGGTTGCAAATTCTCTGGTTTAACGTAATACTTTACTTGTGTAATAAAATTCGTAAGTAATTCTATTTATTCACTTTAGTCTTAGTATACAGCTTACAAGTAATTAGTACCCGTTGTAAACATATTGGCGGCGGTGCAACTGTACTCGCGGCGAGTGCGTAAAGCAAGGACGTCGAACCGGTTCCTACGCAACTATTTGCAAACACTTCCACGTCGCCGCGTCACCGATCACCGCACAACATTGCCTTCCTCTAATCTAAATCTATAGCATCAGTGCTCAGCCGGTGGTCCTCGAGCCGTGTGTTAGCAGCGAAATCGACGAAGTGTAATTGTTGCGTTGCTGTTCTCACTTGTGTACTTATGGACAATCTTTTTGTAAGTTCCTCTCAGTGGCGGATTTATACATCTGCCGCCAGAAGGCTAGCCTATTCAAATTATTTTTACTGTCCTGTAAAAACAAAGGTCATCCACCTGTAAGTAATCCTCGAAATACGTGAACGAAAAAAGGGTAGACAAGAAGTCATTATATCCGATCGTTAAGTCTGCCCTATCATGCTCCAAACTACTAAATCTGTTGGTGAACGCTGGCTGTACCGCCGGTTCCACTACTGGATGCAGATCTCTCCAGAACTGAAGATAAGGTAAAACTTACTCCACCACGGATTATTACAACTTACACAACTACGGATGAATGGCCGTGTGGCTGTTTTCAAGTATCGTTATTATCGTATAGTGTAGTTATTATGCTGGAAACTCTTAATAGACTTATAGATTGTTTCCCGCGGGATAACGATTATTTTAGTCGTAATCATATTGATGTGTACACTTATTTTGAGTTGCTCATTAATAGCTGAGTGGTCGTATAAACGATATCGACTTAAGTATTTATTTATTTCTTCGGCAACATTTTCCCATATAATTGACACCCGATTTCGTAACGACAAAGTGTTCGTGTACAAATAATTTACTTAATTATAACTTTAAATGAAAACTTGTTTTCTTACAAATAAATATGGTAATGCGTTTCGTGTGACGTTAGACGGGTGTATAATAATAATTAAGGTATGTCGAGCCCGCGCCTCGACTACTACTCACGACAAGATCAGGCTTCTGGGATGAATAAATTGTCGTAAATGACTGCGTAGAATGTTCGTTGCTTATCAACTTAACAATGGTAATCTTGACGATTGTTGGCTTTACTACAATATTTAACTTTAAGAGAATGCGTGTAAATTTACACTGCAAAGCAGGTTTTGCGTTACATTTTGAAGAGTCAATTGACGCCTTCAATGAAACTGAAATTGAAAAATTGTAAAACAATTTTTCAATTTCAGTTTCATTTTCAGTTTTATTTTAATTGAAGTTCATTTACTGTTTAATTATTAATGGTATATCTATAAATTACAAAAATTCTAAATTAAATATAACCTGCAACTGACAATACTATATATTGATACAATCCCTGCATCTTTATCCTAGCTAATTATTAGCATAATAATAAAGTAACGATAATAATCAGACTCCGTCAGACTTGAGATCTAAGTGAATGCAAGTACACTTTGACAAGATGATGTCAAATCAAAGATGACGTTATAAAGCCGACATGCAGGTGCCGACGTGCGGATATTTCAGTATGCGTCATACCTAAATTCTCGTTCGCGTATGTATGCTCTGAGTGTGTGACGTGATCAGCTCGACCTTAATGCTCTGAGTCAATAACCAAAGCTCATCTTTATTTTGAGTTTTATTATCATTGTATACATGTTCAAGGTCATAATTCTCTTGCGTGTTGATTGCCCCGGCAACGTTGAATAACATATGGGATTCGTAGCAGTATTGAAGCGCTACAAAAAATTGTTAGCATGTAAAAAACGCATAAATCAGAGCATACTGAGAAACCCCTTAAAAGTTTTGCTTTAATTTTCTTAAGGTTGTCTTATTTTTGATGGTGCAACAATTTTGTACCCCATTTATCCAGACTTCGACTATCTAACAGTAAATAATAGGTTTTTACCTATGAAATTGCCGTTTTTCATTAAATAAATGAAGCGTATATTTTTTCTATGTTTTTTATTTCTATTAATCAAAGTAATCACCAATACATAGAATCAATGCATCTTTGCCAACGCATTGGTACCTTATTGATGCCCTTCTTGAAGAAATCAGTTGGACAGGAGGTAAGAAATTCTTCAAAGGTACTCTGTACTGCTTCTCGGTATTGATTTTTTTCCCGGCAAGAAGTTATCCAAATTCTGGAAAAAGAGTATGGGTGGATTACATTGATTAATAAAAATAAAAAATATAGAAAAAATACGCTTCATTTATTTCATGAAAAACGGCAATTTCAAAGGTAAAGACCTAATATATTATGTACACTAGAGGGTGATCTTAATTCATTTATTATTATATATTATTATATGAGACAACTTTACTAAGTCATTTTATTGTAAATCGATAGTCGCGTCGCTCGACCGCCAGCTTTCATAATTGAATACAGTACGTCTACATAATTACACGTCACTTTCACCCGCATCTCCCGTCGCGGTCAGGGTTTAATTATACCGGCGGCTTTCATGCGATCGACTGTAATCCAGTTTTCAGTCAACATTGTTTAATCCGCTCGTTCATGAAATTGACGTCAGTGATGTTGACGTGATTGTTTTTTTTTAAATTATAACGAGATTTTTTAACCTTACCTACAGTCAACTGTTATAATTATTTAATCCGTATATTTTTTTCGTTTAATACTAACATGGTTGAAAGAATGAAAGACTTTATTTTTGTAACCGAAATTAAAAATGTACTAAAACATAGGTATAGATTTTTAAAATCCACTCTTTCGTAAATGTATGTGTTTTATATTATCCCTTTAGATATGCGCTCAATTTCGGTCACGTAGTTTGAAATGAAATGAGCAAGGGGGTGTAAATACACCCGATAATGATAAAATCTCATAATAAAACGTTAACCATAATTATCAGGATTAGGGTAACAAGCGCTCACGGATTGAGTGCTGACGTCCATGGGCGACAGATGCTACTAACCATTAAATAAACTGCGTGATCTTTGCTACTTTTATATTTTGAGTATTATAAGTAACGTCATACTAATCGGTTTGCGTAAATTAACAGTTCTGCTCCTAGACGATCGTAACATTTAGTGCAACATCAAACACCAAACCTTTCCACACCCTTGGCAACAAAACATGGTCGTAAAAATGTGTTGTTAAAAACATTGTTAAAAAGTTTATTTATTCCCTAAAATACCTTAAATTATTTATCAGTGAAAACACATTGAGTCGCAACGTGAGCGCACGTGGTGTAGGTGCGAATGTGTCAATAACCGACTCGCGTCCGTATCCGCGCGGGATTCATCCGCGGACTTAGACCCCGTTGCATACATGTAGTACTGCATACCTACGTAATGCACCTTCAAAAGCTACCCGACGCCGTGGGAGCAACCGCCCCGGTGGCTGTTCTCAGCTTTGCGTGGATGACTCCGGGATCTCCAACGGAACACAACCGGAGTCCTCCAAGCGCGATGCCCCTTACGGGCTCTTCCCTGTGAGTGAATGGCATGCGACCCCACATGCCGCCGTCCTTTACGAGGTTGCTTGGCTGGACGGCTCGAGCTCCCTCTCTTACCGCCCGCAACCCCGGAAGCCCCCTTTTACGATAGACAGGGGATACCGTAGCCCTATTCAGATCCCGGAACTTCAGGGACAAAGTGGTTATACCTACTACTACTTATACACATGTAACTTTATATACAACAAGGGTTCTATCTGAAGTCACGGTGGTACTACCCCGGTGGAACTACACTGCTTCTACCACCTGGTAGACATTTCTTGTTATTGTGCAATGACGCATTGATTGATTTTCCTGCAGACGAATTATAGACCTTCCGTATAAAGATTTACACCACACTTATTTTACAGCCTTATAACAGCTGTGTTAGGCGCTGCTGTTAGTGATCTGGTTAGAAAGGGAGACATATTTCTGAGACGTTTCAACTAAGATCTCTGGCCGACCGCTGTCAAGAATCTCTTCTTATCTGGGATTAATAATCATTACAGATGTCCATATCGACTGTGGCCACTTGCCATTAGGTGCATGCTAGTTTGCTACTTCTAAATTATAAAAAAGAACTGATCAGGCAATGTAGACAGAAGTTTGTAACTATGTCACGCGTCCGCTAATTGTTACTTGGTAATAGTACATAGCTACGCGTGTCGGCTAAACATTATGTCACTGCGAGACGATGCCGGCGACTCCTGGTAATTAGCACGGTTCAAAGTGAACTCGCTCGTTATTCATTTATTACACTTCCGTGTTGTTGGGGTCTATTTTATATTTTGAAAAGGAAAAATTGTGGTATTTAGATAATAATTCTTAACCAAAATGCACTACACTACACTATCACTAATGTCATTGATGCACAGTTATCGCGTATCAATTACTTTATCAGAACAATAAGTTTTTTTCTATATAGAAGACTACTTGAATTTAAATCATCGACAACCCATTACTCTCCCACAGCTGGGAACGGGTTTTCTCTTGAGAGAGATATAATTATGAATGATTATGAATCAGAGAATATTCGCTACAAATTACTGTGGATATTTATGTATCAAAATATGTTGTTGCTCGTAATTAAAATTATTTTGCCTATTAACTTATTAATTAAAAATTGTTAAGTTTTGAAGTTCATTGAAACTTTTTCTTACCTATAGATAATATAATATTATCCTCAAGGAAAAATTCCCCTAATGATCTTGCAAAGGTTTACTACCAAATATGAAGCGGGAGATTCCCAAGAGTAACTTGATGAGTACTTAACTTCCTCAGATATACTACACATATAAAGTACTCGTATATATTAGTTAGTGTGCAGGTTGTTATCGAAGCGTCTAATCTTAAATTTATACTTTAAAGTATCAACACATTTGTGATTTTGGTTGAGGAAAATTATATTAATCTGTATAGTTTGAGCAAACTTTTAGTGTAATAATTACTAAGAAATTAGAGCTCATACCCCGTAAACACAGTCGCACTTTGATAGTCTACGACTGTTCCTTTCAAAGAGGCTTAGAAAACAATCAGTTTTTGGTAGAAAAATATATTTCATTAATGAAAGAACATGTAGACTTATGTACTTAACAGTGAGAACTCAACCGTCTATTAAATTCAGAAAATGATGAACATGAGCATTAGGTATAAATAGAATTACCTATAATTATACTTCGCGTGCTGACCGCAGCAGGATAATTCAATATAATTGACTCAAGGCTGCGACATCACTTATCCGCGAGTGTGGGGCGGTAGGCAGCTGGGTGTTCGCCTCGTGACGCCATCGCGCGACCATCACACTCGGCGACCGAGTGTAACTGATTTGATACTATATAAAGAATCTATAAATACATCGGAAACTTATTGTTAACTTAATGGTCGATGCTGACTAAGCGTGGACATACATGTATGGCTTTTATGATTACTAAACCCAAAACGGGCTTTACCATAAAATTAATAACTTATTAGCCTTTTGGCGGAAGCAGACAATAAACCTACACGAAATACTGAAATCCTAGTGTGGGAACACTTTTGCCCTTGTCGTAGTGTAACGAAAACAAACGAAGACGAATGCATAATCACCTAGCTCCACAACAGAAAATCTAAGTTCATCATTTAGATATTTGCCTGGCTGGGGATCGAACTTGCAGCCCACAACGCGTCAGGCCGGTACGGTGACAGCTCCAAGTGGTTCGTCGATTCTTTACTTTTCCTTGTACAGAACCTAAAGAGATATTGACTGACCACCCTTGAGGTTTCAAACCTGACGATAATGCTACGTCTAAGCCCACAATATTAACGAGTGCCACAAAGACATAGATTGAGGACCAACGGGACGTTTCTTATTTGTTAAGTGAACATTCGATCACCTAGTAGTTAATTGATGGATGAAGTGAACGTAACATCCTCGGCACTCCGGCCGTAGGCTGGCGCGGTGTCGGCGGAGGCGCGGCTGACTCACGATGCCCACTCGTCACCAGGTTCCCCGCCGCATAAGATATTACCAACATTACGTCCTACTCAGGGTCAGGAGTGTTGCTCAACCAGTCACCGTGCCAATTTGCTTGCAGAAATTTATTAATTATATTGTCTAATCTTGCTCAAAGATAAGATTCAAGTAAGTAGCAAATGAAGTATTTGTTGAATACAACAATACTGACAGTAAAAATGAGCTAATACGAAATCTGCATTTTGTGAAAAAAATAATTGTGTTCGCATTTTAAAGTTTCTTTATACGCGCGGTTATTTCTTAGACAACAGACTATGTTATTAGGAGTAGCTTCAAATATTTAACTTTAGAAGATGGTAGAACTCTTTGTAGTTGGACTCCGGAAGCTCCACCGCCACACCTATTTCTGCCTAGTAACAGCAGTGTTATGCGCTGTTGTGTTCAGGTGTGAAGGGTGTGGTAAGGGAGACATACTTTTCCGAGGTATTCCATCTCAGTCCTCAGGGGTAGCAACGCATCTGTGGCTAACCTTAGGTGAGACGTTGATCTTATCTAGGGTTGATTACAGATGTCCATGGGCGGCAGTAGCACTTACCATCAAGTGGACTGCATGCTCGTTTGCTACTTCCATACTATAAAAAAAAACTCACTATTTTTTTTATTCAGTCCCTTCGTTTTCATTGCGATGCACTCAGAGCTATTTAGAAAATTTTAACGAAATAAGAGCAATAAAAATATGGACAACAGTGAAGAAATATTATTAAACCTTAACACCGAATCACTACGGGAACAAATGCTAACAAGGATTTCATACTCCTACATAGGATCTACACGAAATACAGTACACGTGTGTTGCGGCCATGTGGCGACACGCAACACCGGCCGCATCTGCCGTCCCCCGGCCTTGCGCCGCTCACCGCGCCCCGGACAACGGAGGCTTTCATCCCGACCGATTAGATAACTCTTGTAAAATTCTTACCTCATCTTACAAGATCATTGAGAAAAACGATTTCCATACAAGTTGAAATCGAAATAAAACGATTTAAGTAAATAAAATGCTATACAATTTGCACATCTCCTTATAGAATGATCGGAGTGTTCTATTTCTAAATTGTTTAACTGGTTTTGTCAGAAAATCTGCGATAATCCTTAATACGCTTAGCCTTAATGTAAAACGTAAACTACGAGTAAGTATATCGTAGATAATTCTCCCTTTATAACATAATTTGCGACGACATATGATATATGTATAAGTGGACCATGATGAAGATTTGGGTTGTTCGTGTTAATGGTAACGATCACATTAAATGGATATTTGTTATGAGCCAATCGTCGTAAACCGTTTAATATCTCGTCTATCTACTGGTTATTAAATTAAACTTATTATATTATATACTTAGGTTACTTAATGTACAACAGTCCTTTATTTTACATTTATGTCTCCGAATCTTTTAACATGAATATTCCTCGTTAAACAGTCAAATCTACATTATGTAAATATTTACTAGTACAGGCCGCTTCACGTTCACACGACCCATTTGTTTGGCGTAAACTATTGCTGAATACAGGTCAAACGTATTACGATGTTGATTTGTCATTGTAATCCGAGAATTTGGTATATGGACGTGATAAAACATAATTTATGTGGGTCCGCTTCATCTTCAAGGCGTCGTAAACTCGTGAACAGTGGAAATGAGGTCGGAGAGCCGGAGCCACGCACCGCCTGTGTCGAAATATGCGATCGGTCTAAGAAACGTTTTCAGCAGCAACTCAATAGGTTTCTTTGTTGTGAATAAACTTGAGCTTCATAACCTATATTTTTTACTGCATATATTTCCTTCCAATGTAGAATTACGAAAGAATGATATTACGTCTATTGTTTTAATGAAATAAATGAAAGAAGAAATGATTAGAAAGGATGGTTGATATTACTAGTATGGTTCGACCGGGGTAGTACCACCGCCAAACTAATTTCTTAGGGCAGCATGTGAAGGAATTCTGGCGTTTCGAGGAAAGGATGTGATTGCCTGCTCACTTTCTTATGAGGCGAATTTTTTTTTTTTT
>MOOZ01000736.1:223679-237829 GCA_002930495.1 Cecropterus lyciades | reverse complement strand
CTGAGGATTAAGATAGAATGCCTCGGAAAAGTATGTTCCCCTTACCACATTCTTCAGACCAGAACACAACAGCGCATAACACTGCTGTTATTAGGCAGAAATAGGAATTTTTAATTTAATTTAATTAAAATTTCAATCCTTAGGAGTATTAATGAGTCAGTGATTGACTTCAGATACTAGTAAAACTCCTTTTCTATTTGAAGTCCCTTACAGATGTTCATGGGCAGCACCATAAGTTGTATTGCACAACTCTCTCGTTACTTTAATTTTATAAAAAAAGATTAATCTAACATCTGTATTGTACTACTCATTAACCACTTCTAAGTAATTCGTGTTTAATTAAAACAATCTCAGGTTCATCAACGGCAGATAATACCAAAGCAGGTTAAACGGGCCGTTAATCAAACGATCGCTAAACGTTTTAATCCGTGTGCCTATTATGATTGTATCTAATTACTGAGAAGCACGTGTTGGACCAACGTGCGATGGCCTGATATCACGCTGCGTTGATCACTCGCTGCGTCCAACCTGCCAACGTTGCAACATTTTTTTATCAGATTGAAGTAACAAACAAGCATGCAGTCAACCTGATGGTAAATAGTTACAGCTGCCCATGGACATCTGTAAACAACTTCAAATAGAACAAGGGCTGTATCGAAAGTCGATCACAGATGAGTTGCCATTCCCGAGGACTAAAGTGGTCGCCTCACGCCTTATAACGTAAGGAAGGTGGGAGAGTGTGGACGTTCTTCTTATTTCAGCTCTTTTGGAACGTGACGAAGTCGGATGTAGTTTGGCTTCAATTGTGTTCACCGTGGTATCTGTCTCCAAATGTGCCCGCTGACCGCTCCACGATTGCTTTTCTTCACATTGATTGACGGTCACTGTCAGATGTCCACCTCAGTGTTGCCCACCACCGTATCCGAATACGCCCGAATCAACTAAGATTTGACGTTCCGTTCTCAAATCCACGACATATAAGTGAACCGAAAACTTTTTTTTGCATCAAAATCATATTACCTAAGTAACTTTAAAATTCCAGCAGTACAAGTAACAAATTCAACTTTTTTGAGTAGTTATGTAACAGTTTGCGTTAGCTGTAATACTAAGTTTTCGTTTTAAATATCAATCATTGAAGACGGTTATAAGTAACCCTTCCAGGAAAATCTATCAGACGACACGAGAAACAAACATGTTTTTAGTGTTCGTGTACTTTAACACTTAGAATGCACATGCCTAAATTTTAATTATGTCTAAACCGAGATAATGTCCAATTTCGTATTTCTTCAGACAGCACCGGGATTCTCCTGAATACAATCAAATCAAATGCTTTTGAAATATTTCATTTTTATAATAGACTATTTGATAGCTGTTACTATTTCAAAATAATAACATAACAATATCCATTACATTGAAAACGTGGGTGGTTTTCATGAGTACTTACAATTACGGAATTCTGATACGAAGTAACGTTATGAGTTTAGTTATATAGGATGTTCCATATCTCATATAGTTCAATATCCAGCTACAAAAGATTCAATTCGAATGTATTATGTTGATATTCTGAATATTTCTGTGAGCGCGATTGGTAACAGCGCGGGCGACATGTGTTGCAATGGGAGCCGATATGAACGCGAACATCTGGCGTTGCTGCTCCGTTTATTCAATTAGTAACACTGAGACCAATGCCCGGGTTTGATCGTCTGGAATGCCCGCTTTCTTCTTAACCACCTGATATAAACGGTAGCTTGGCTGACTTTTTTTAAGTTTATTCACAAGCCAGTTACATTGTAAAGTATTTATTGATATTTTGTTTTTTGTTTCTCTTTGGGTACATTTATCCTTTACATCGGGGTCCATCAACCAACATTATCCATGTAACAAAGGACCACGATTTGATACAGCACTGTGACTCAATTCTTCTCTACTATATTTATGTTTAGAACATTTCGCTTACGATCAATTAAGGGACGTACGAAGTAGGGTTGTAACGGAGGCCTTAGCGGAGGCGGAGGCGGATGTGGAAGTCAAGAGGTGCACTCCCGCGGATTCGGAGGTTAACGGAAACGGAGGCGAAGGTGATCTTTACATAGTACAGTTCTTATAAAAAGTCAAATAATTAGTAATAATCAAAATTAAGAAGAGGAAAATTATATTCACAAAGAACAGGTTTGCGGATTTGTCGCTTTCCGTGCCGGCTGTCACTAATTGTTCACAGCACTGAACTTGATGGCGCCGATAAGTAAGTGCGAAATATGGGAGACAACACTTTATATTTGACATTTTATCTCTATCACAATAAATATATACATCTAGTTGCAACATGTAGCTGAGCGGCCGCGTCGCCTAGCGTCCCTCGCGCGTTGTACGTCAAGAACAACGTAAATAAGGCTCCGTCATAAGAATCCTAGTACAAAGGTAAATGCAAAATTCTGATATTCCTTAACCACTTGCTTGCTGCTGACTTGGCTAGAAGCTTAGGCTATAGTATTGGGTTATTACTTCTGCAAGCAACTTCATATAGAATATGCGTTTCTACTTCCTCCTAACGGTTGAGATGGTAGACACATATAAAAGTGAGCCGGCAATCACACCTTTCCATTGATGTGACTTTAATTGAATATTGAAGTTAATTATGCCATCAAATAGTAACAAGTATTTACTTAACCTTCAACAGCTATCAGTAATGTAAGGAGATATGATTCGTTACGCAGCGTCGGCGGCGCGCGTAGACGGAAATAGATAATAGTAACATTAGTAACGCGTCTGACTCATTGTTGCATACCGACTATGTGGACTGGGGTGGCAGGGCCGCTGGCCTAGGCCACCACTCCCGAACATTATTGATGCCATACATGGAATTTATTTTCCAATTATACAAGAATATTACTAATTGCTTTGGTACTTGTAAACGGTATAATTTTCCAGATGACGAAAAATGTTATGGTCGGCGATAGTACCGATTAGGACTAATGAACGAAATGGTCTGTGTTTTATACGCATGACAAGTGCCGAACTGTCAAGGATCACGTGTATAAAAAACATACTGTGCGTGCGGGTGGGCTGCATTTTATTAAAAACCCTCTTGAAGCACTTACATACATCTGTAGTAGATACATACTGCAACCGAGTCTTGGCGTTCGTTGTCATGTGCACAGCCCTTAACAATTAACTACACTAAGCTTTTAATTTAGTCTATAATAACACTATAGTTCCACATTATTGTTTGGTTAGATGATATTTTGATGGTTGTAGTAAACATTTTAAGTAACGAGCATTGTTTGTTAGTGAAACAGGCAATAAATAAGAAGAACAATCCAAAAGGTATTCTTATCTTACTTCATATCATATAATTACGTTTTAAATGCACTTGCCATGGACTCTCAGGTGACCTTTTAGCCAAGCCAGATGACCGATACGGGGAAATTATTCAATGCAACGCAATTATTTTTGCCGTGTAGGCCACGCGGCTGCTTGCACTTGTGGGGTCGTTAGTGGTGCAGCCGAACCGTGACACGGCTGCCGCTCCCCTTCTTTACACTCCACCGACAACGTGTTGCATGAGGCTTTAACCTTTAGGGATAAGTCATTTAAATTTCACCCTTGAGTCTACACGCACACCACCTGACAGGGTGTTTGATTGAATTCTTGATAATCCAATAGACGTTCTTATTTAGATTTCCTAATATTTATGAAAACAAACCACTATGTAGGTACTTTATTAACAATACTGCATAATATCAAATGTTGCTCTATGCAGAAATGTAACGAATCGTGTATTGTATTTAATTTATTGTAGACGATGCCCAAGAAGTAGGTACATTACATCTGTGAATTCTGTGTAAAATAAACTGCGTATTTAAATATATATAATAGTGCATAATATCTACTTGCCGTCAATCAAATCTCATCTACGGTTTACCTATCCACAAATACCACATTTAAAACTCCATTGTTTCTGTTCCACACGGCTTAAAATTCTTTGCGTTCCGGATGTGTGAATAAAATTTCATCTAAAATTGAATCGTGTAATTTATTACGGCAGCGTGCAGCCCGTCAGATAGTGTTATGGAGACAGGTCGACGTGCCGCGTACACAAACGCCGGATAAATATTTGAACACGTCACGTTAACGGTGCGATGCGGCGCAGCGACCCGGCATGCCGTGTCGTGGGTATTTATACGACACGTAAATCACAAATTACTATCTTGATAGGAATGTCAACATCTCATTTATATTTTGCGTAGGGGTCTAAATGATTTGAATGTGACATTTCGTGAAAATATTTACAATTCCGGATCGGTGACTGTCTATCCTTAGTCGTATTGTACACCTCTTGACGCGTAGCTTTTCAGGTGGTGCTCTACTCCTGACGCGTCAAAGTAAGCTAATATATATTTTCTTTTTAAGAAAATATAATTTCTTTTTAAGAAAAAGAAATATTTTCTTTTTAAGAAAATATATATTTAATTTCCTGGGTAATAATAGTTTACGTATATTAGGTGGAACACTTTTTTATAACATTAGATAGTTTTACTCCTCAAAAACACTAATTTTAATAAATTATTTCTCTTTATCAAAACTACCAGACACCTTTTTATTCGAATAGATTAACTATAGGATAAGAAGTGCAGTACCATGTTTCTTTTTTATGAACAGATTTAATCAGTAAAATGGTTAGGTACCTGTGTAATAAAATAGTTATTAAATTTTAAAATTATACGTTAATTATTGTTGTAGCATAAACTGTAAAGTATTTTAAGTAAGACAAAAGTTTCCTAATCATAATTTCATTATAATATTCATTTAGTCGAATGCAATAAAAGTGCTAATAAGGAAACGGTTGTCCCGCTAACCCGATAAGAGTCGTTTGGTCCATACCAGCCAATATTTATCGAAGCCCAATATATTTATCGCGCGGCCGCCGTCGGGCTCCGGAAGTGCGTGCCGCCCAGTGCCGGTAGCGACGCGTTCGTAACGAGGACACTGGGCTATTGGAAATGGGACTATTATTTATTTATTGCTGTTATTGCTTATTTAATTGAGAATATTTATGTTTAACCGTTATAAAACCGACTAAGAGGACTAACAACTTAAAGAACCATAAACGACGGCATGTAACCGCTGAAAGCAGAAGGAACAGGACTGATCTCAGTGGCTCCAATTAGGGGAGACTTATATTCAACAGCAAAAGCGTTTGGCAAAGGGAGGTTGGAATATGTGGTTGAGGTGCCTACAAGCGTTAAAAAAGACTGAAAACCTAAATAAGGCAGCGAGTAACTCCTGAACGCAGATGGTACAGGATCGGTCTTAGTGGCTCCAATTGGGAAGCCTATGTTCAACAGTGAAGTATTTATAATGAGCAAAGATCGTAAGCTGAACGTCGCGGAGCGCGTCACCGCTGTCCTTTGCCGAGGGCGGCACGGAGCGGGACGTCACCGCGACGTGTCTCGAGCTATTTGTAACACCTGCTTACGTATACTCGTACACTGTGCTTAAAATACTGACTTGTAAAAAATATCCATAAGATCCTGAAAAACACATCTCAAAACTGTGCTGCGTGCTTCTGTTGGTTATGAAGTTACATATTCTGTTCTAGGTGTTTTTTGAATTGAAAGTTTTTTAATTCAAAGTCATACCGACTTCTCGTTCATTCATTATACCGACATTCGTAGCATAGAGAAATACCGACATTCGTTGCATAGAGAAATAAGCAAAAAATTTTTCCCAATTCACCAACAGCTACCGCCATTTCGCCGTTATTAATATTTACCTAGTTATTTCATCTTAACACAAATTGTATGAATGCCGTTAATGATACATACAAAACCATAATAAACAGTATAAGGTACGATAGTGAGGTGGAGCCACGTCACCGACGACCTTTCGCGGCGCGCGGGGCGACGCGGGGCGCCGCCACGTCACTGCCCATTCATCCGACCGTTGTTTACGTACTGATTACACTACACTGCATTCAAATACTACCTAGACACTCTCGAGAATACCAACTAAGTATCCACTGTGCAGTTATTACGCATTCAACTGTATATCGAGAAACATTGCGTGGGAAACACTGTATCTGAAAAATCAAAGCCTGTGAAAAATCATAAAAATGTAGAGCGTCATCCTTTCAAATCTAATTTATATACAATTTATCACGTGGTCTGACGTCATATCTCTCTATTATTCCACCATTTGTCAGAGATGATTCCGTGATGCTGGTAGCTGCGAGTCGCCGGTAGTACGTGACCTATTTCCCGCCGACCGGCGGCAGTGCATTTTAATATCGTCAATCATCGAACAAACTCGTAGACCTCTCTATATAATCAAGATTGTTCTGTTTCAAACGTCCGGGAGCTTTTATTATCTTGCATGATGTCTTAGTAACTGAAAGCAATTGATAAATTATAAAGCTTAATAACTTCTGCTGTTTTCTAGAAACTAGAACTAGAAATAAAAATAGATTTTTGACATTCTCATGTTTTTAAAACGCCAAAGCACGTTCTGTACCATTTTAATATCTAAACACTTGGATCATTTCCTTTTTCTGACACCTACACGAATTTGGATTTTGATTTCACATAGATATATAAAGTATCAATTTTATTTAAAAATTGTTACAATATTATTATTGTAATATAGAATGTTATTGCTGTTCTACGAGATTCAAACTGTTATAATATGTATAGGTGATAATTTAATTCATGAAACTTGAAATGGTATCGGATTTGGGAGAGATTAATTGGAGCGAAAACGGATTTATCGGATGATATCCTCAATAGAAGTGAGGAGGAGCGGGCGCGTTGATGGACGACAATTGAAACGGAAACCAGCGAGTTGCGGTGCGGCAAAATTAATGTGCTGTAAAAACTACGATTGCGTTCAAACTTACACTTCAAATGGTAAAGTGCAAAAGCAATACATGAGTATACAGCAATGGAATTTATAACATTGTAATTCCTTAGACTTACAAATATTGCGCAACATAGGAAAAAATGTTTATTATGCTAATAAAAAAATATATTTTAGCCGAAACTACCCCCACTATAAATAATGGAAATCATCTTATTTCCATTACTTATAGAAGGTGTTCAATGTTCATCGTTCATGCTACGCTAATGTTCAAGTCACGGACTTGTAACGAGACTTGTTATTATAAGGGTTTGGAGCCTGTTTGTAAGCAACAGTTGCTCAAGCGTATCGGATCGTAAGCGTTTAATTCTGCGCTGCTTGCGTCGATCCGAGCTCGCGCGCAAATTGTCCAAATGCCTGCCCGCCGCGCCACTTGACCCCACCGCTCAGTAATTTACCGCCGAGGCCCGAGTGCCTCCCCGCTGTCCCCACACACCGTTACGTCGAAGCGCGCCTGCGACCCATTAGAGTTCACTGCATTTGACTGTCGAATTAGATGCTAAATGCCAGAGGTGTGTGCACATAAATTGATTTAAGGGCAGGGGGAATGGAAGCTTTTAAGGTACCTACGTGTTTCTGAGAGATTCCAAGTAGGTTAATGAATGAATGGAAATTTACTGTGCACGAGTCACCTTCACTCCTAATTCTTTTAATATCTCCGCTAATGTCTTACAGAAAAAAATGACACGTCAGAAAGATTTAATCAGTTGGCACAAGGTTATATACATCTTATTCATCAATAGTCTCAGTGATGATCGAATACATCATTAATTTGATCTATGCTTGATTGGAATTGTTCCATTCGTATGGGATAGTTAGTATCTATGTTATTTGCATTTTATATGAAAGGTATAATTATATTTCCTTATGTGCAACGGGTGTAATTTAGTTAGTAACCGTTACATATCTGAAACCGGCATAACTCGTATGCTTAAGTGCTAAAAGTTTTATCTCTGACATCTGAGCTCGTACCCGTGTGAGCCTGCGTCTACGTATAAACATACTTATAACTGTGATCGTATCTGCTGCAATTATGCAGTATCATACAAAATGTAAATTTTACTTGCGTAGAGAATTTCTAATGTTGTAAAGATACACGGGCAATTTATGCCTTGGAAGTGTTATTAACATTGATTTGGCGATAAAGTTCGAAGTTAAAACCTTCGTATATTTCCTTCCAAGCACTAAGTTGTTTTCTTAATTATACCATTCCTACATTTTTAAGGATTTTGTACGAACTACAATATTTGTTTAAAAAAAATAATATATGTCTCAAAAAGATGTTATAAGCTGACATCAGAAGACAGCGACGTATACCTACTTACTTAATATTTCTTAACCAAAAGGTAGGTTTATTTCTAAATCTTTTTGAAGGCTTTTGCACGTGTAACGTTTCGTTTGTATTTATTTTAACATAAGCTGTCTTGGAACATACCACGACAATGTAAAGATATATTTATGCTACTTTTCTGGCGTTGAAAATATCCATAGACAAAATTGAAATAAGTTTTAACTTACTCTTAGTGTTTAACAATGTTTCATTTGATCGTCAGGGAGGAGGTCCGGCAGCACGCGGTGCGGTGGAACGCCAGCTTCGTGTTCGTGTGCAAGATGTGCGCCAACGCGAATACGGGCGTGCTGGAGCCGGCGCTCATGCGCGTCTCCGTGCGCAAGGAGTGCAAGGGTACGCAATCACTTTACTATATATACTTTACTAACTTTTTACACCAAACTGCAACGGGGTTCTTCACACAGCTGGAGGCCTGGAATATCACACTGCTACAAAGCCTTCAAAGTATACCGACTTCTCTCCAGTGATAACGGCCGATACTGAAGCCTTAACGTGCCTACTAAAAAGCGCGCATGATATTAAGCTACTACCGGTCACCCATCCAACTCCAGACAGCATATGTATACATTTCTTAGCTTTAATTTTATACTTTAGAAGTAATAAATGTACATACATGCCAGCCGATGGTAAGTGGCCATAGCCGCTCATGGACACCTTTACTGATTACTTGAGAATGCTACCTAATGTAGGTAGTCTCCGACCGAAACTTCGGGTTCGGCTTCGTCTTCGGCCAAAAAATCCACCTTCGGCAAAAGCTTCGGCTTTGGCCAATATGGGCGAAAGTTTTGGCCGAAGCAGATGGTTCTAGCAAGTACCTTAAATAAACGAACTATAACGAATTCACGACATCGCGATGAACATGGTGTAGCGAAAGGATAACCGAAAACTTCCTTGTGGCCTTGCGTTGCCAGTTGTGTATGAAATTCACATTATTTGAACTGTTATTATTTTAGAAAAGTAGCAAATAGACTTTTATCAGTTCTAGAAGTTATTTATATCCAATCAACGTATCTTTATGTACTAAAATAATAATTAAAAATAATTTTAAAAAATTCAGTTTTAGAACTGAAATTATTATGGTTTTTGATCCTTCGGGTTCGGCTTCGGCCGATGGTTGAGCCCATAGTCGTACAATCGGCTTCGGCGTCAGCCAAAAATCGACCTTCGGTCGGACACTATGTGGGCCGCAGATGCGTTACTTCTGAGGACTAAGTTGGAACACGTCTCACACTCGAACCGCGACGCTTCGCGAGCTTCATGCCCTGAATATGTTAAACGTACTTAATGCCTTATTCCTTCTGCCATGCTTTCGTGTAATTAAAAGGTTAACAGTTCATGGTTTGCAATCTGATAATAAGTGGCCACTGCCTCCCATGAACGTTGATAATCAACCCCAGACAGGATTACATTCTTACAAGAATTGACGTCCCGAGTGGCGGGCGTGGCAATTACCATGCCAATCTGACGCGCAGTAGGTTCTGGGTTCGCATCGCTGTAGTTCCGGGATCAGAATAGGGCTACGGTATCTCCTGCCTGTCGTAAGAGGCGACTAAAAGGGGCTTCCGAAGTAGCGGGCGGCAACCCGGACGACTACGCTGGATAGCCTCTGATAAGCCTTTCTCCCTCTGATAGGTAAGAACACAGCAGCGCTTAGCACTGCTCTTATCAACCAGGATTATATGAAGCGGTGGTGCGGTCGGAATCGAATCACAAAAGGTTCTACCGCCTTTTAAAATAATTTTGTAATCAGTAGGTATTATAACGTATATAATTAACGGCAAAGCGTAATAAACGGTCTATAAAAGCGTCATTAATCAGCGCACTGGGCCTTATGTAGCATCGAATGGAAGTCTCGCCTCGGCCGCCAAAGTTTGAATATACGAGTTTCAACTGCAAAGATAAAGTTACAAGTTTCTCGTTGGAGAAGGGCACCACGCTCAGTTATCAAGTTAAAAGTTTGAGAAATGAGATAGTTTGCCGTCGTTTGTGAATTTCTCTCTTGGAAGTATAATATTTCCTCCTTTTAGAAATTAACCCTTGAAAAGTTTCTGAGGTTTATTCTTTATAATGTTTGAGAATGAAATAAAAAATGTAACATTGCAAATACTAAGAAATTAAATATTACCTTCCGTGAACAGCTTATCCTTGATGAAAACAATTAAAAGTACCTATGCAAATAACTGCTATTTCATAAAGACTTCTAGAGTAACTAGAGTAATACTTTTAACTCTTGTTAAATAATAAAAACAATTTTTCAAAAAGTAGTATGTTCTTAATCCGATTGTATTTTTTTATGTGTACAAGCAGTATATCATAGCTGTGTAACATGGGATAGGGTGTCGCCATTCCAGCTTTGCTATTTCAATCATCATTGTGTACATTACATAGACTTAGATAAACATTTATCTTTTTATCAATCATTTTTTCTTTTCTGTTTTCTTTGCTAGTACGAGCTTTAGTGACGTTCATTAAAACAAAATCCATTCATCCAAGTTTCGACCGCGTCTTCAATGATTACGATCGAATTACTAACACCAGGCGAAAACTAGCTCTAATAAAAGCAAAATGTGTTTTCAGGCGGTCGTTCGTACCAGAAGCTGGGCTTCTGCGACGTGAACTTGGCGGAGCTGGCGGGCGCGGGCGAGACGACGCGCCGCTGCCTGCTCGAGGGGTACGACTCGCGGCGGCGGCAGGACTCCTCCGCCGCCGTGCCGCGCCGCCAGGACAACTCGGTGCTCAAGCTGCGCATCAAGATGAGCATGATCTCCGGGGACCCGCTATTTAAAGTGTTAGTATGGAACAAATGTAGTAATTAGTAGACTTATAGGCTACAAATTTGACTTAACTTGGCACCCATAGTAAGATTCCCAGACCGTTCAATTAACCGAAATTCTTATTCCTCTGAAAAATTGTAGGATGAAAAATTATTAATGAATAAGTATTATAATAAAATCCGGGGCAAACTGAGTATTTTTCTCCCTTTTTGTTTTCTCTCGGCGTAAAAAAGAAAACAAGGGTAACCTACAGTAGCGGATACTGATGAGTAAAGTTTTAACGAACGCTATTTACTATAGGCAATGGAGTCATTGTCTACCGGCACCGATTACTTAACATACTGCCTGGAGTTGGGTAACACTCATTATAATTTCTCACCTGTCTTTACATTTACTAGTTGAGTAGATTTTGTTATATTTTATCACGCGATATGGCTTTTAAATCTACGCTCCTAATACATTTATAGTATATATATATATGAGTAGGTATACTTACAGTATAATCGCATATATGCGAAATGCGCATAACCTAGCTAATCATAATATATTTGTGTGTACACTATATTTATGTAAAGTAAGTATAGAAACATGATGAAGTACGCTTCATTAGGTTGCGGTAAGTTTGCGTCATCTAATTATTCTTTCACTGCTCGGTACTGGTGTTCTGTCAAAGTTATAGGAATTCAGTTTATAGTCCACCGCACTAGCCAAGTGCGGATTTGTAGACCTATCATACAAATCATACGAAGATAAACCGAAGGCATAAATAAGTATATAAACGTATGAACAGCCGCATTTGTGTTGTCTTGCAGACCGGAGCGCAAGCAGGAGGCGGCGGAGAGCAAGGCGGGCGGCGACAGCGGCTCGGAGAGCGCGCCCGCGCCCGACGACGACTGCGCCTCCTCCACCGCCAGCTCGGGCTTCGGTTCGCTCACCAAGAAGAAGAACTACGGTTAGCTAACCGCACAACACACGACACATTTCAAATAATATAACTGTAGACATTAAACGTAACAGATATTTGCCATGGCAGTCAGATTGTTAGCATTCTTGTGTGCCAGCGTTTTTGAAAATGTGGGTTGCGACACGTTAAGTGATCAGCAAGCCTTCATTAGAGGGTTGTATTACCGTGTCCTCAGAAAAAAAGGAATAAATACATACATAAATAAATACATACATTCCGTGTCCCCAGAAAAAAAAGGAATAAATACATATATTCTAAATAAAAAATACATAGTATGTATTTTACGTAGTATGTATGAATTTCGAATTTGTAACTTAAAATACAAGGTACAAACGGAGACGGTAGGCGGTCGCGTATGTTCGATTTCTGTAGATATAAATAAACGCTTACAGTTTGAAAGATATAAGTAATAGACATTAATGCGAGGCATTCCAATTTAATGCACAGTGGTAGAACACCGCATCTGTTGCCGACTTTGTGTAGGATTTCCATCTGAGACCAATTGAGTAAATAGGCGGCAGTGGCCTTAACCATCAGATGGATTGCATGCTCGTTTGCTAATGTAAAAAAAAAAACAAATGCAAGAAGAAATACGATTTTGTCGCAATACTTTAACACCGATGACGGCACATCTATTGAATTTGTTTCAAGGCAAGATGTGATATGAAAGATATGAGTTGTTCCAATTTAATTTCACTTACAGTAATGATGATGAATGTAGCTCATTTGACCTTCCCAGTTTGGGTTTTGATAGACATTTATGAATGTCATTAAATCACTTATAATTGTTAAATTTATTTGAGGTTTCCTTCACTTTAACCTTAAGGTTACTTATGGTCAAGGTTGGTTTTATTCCTATCTCATAACTCACTCTCACTTTTTTATAAAATTGAAGTAACAAATGAGCAAGCTCTCCATCTGATGACGGCTATTATTATATTACCTGTAGGTTGACCATAGATGCGTTACTACCCCCAAGTCTAAGGGCTGAGTTAAAACGCCTTGGATATGTATGTCTCCCTTACCACTCCTTTAAAACCGAAATATAAGTGTGGCGGTGGTGCCTCGGGAGTCGAGCCACGAAGAGTCCTACCACCTTACCACGTAGTAAAATAGGTCATATTACCCATTACCTACTATATTTATAAATACCATCTTTGATCGTGAATTAATTGAGTTTTTACGTTTACTATTCAAAATGAGATGAAATAAAGGAACGGTCCATTGTGTTGCAGAGGGTACGCTGAGTCAGCCGCTGTCGTCGTTGCCGTCGTGCGAGCTGCCCTCGCCCGACGGGGACGAGCCGCCGCTCGCCACCACCGTGCCCGAACACCCTGGTAAGTGATCGCACCATCCCGAATTATATGACGAGAGTTGTAATTATAGTTTTATATATAGGATTGCTTGAGTCGAGATAGGCAAAGATACAAACACCCAGACTCAGATCCGCTATATGTTTAATTCTAACAGGTATGTTATTCTAATCTACTCACTATAATAATAATAATAATAATAAATATGTTAAAGTGTGAAAACATTGTTATGATAAAAAATATATGAAATGGTCGTTAGCAACGATATAAATGAAAATGCATGCGGTGGAACGTTCAACCACCTTTTTCAGTCCATTAAAAATAACAATTTTTTTTGTACGAATAAATACGACTACAGTAGGTATATTTTGTAATTATAAAGTGAGGATTAATCTCATTATGCAATTGATATCCTTTTTCTAACTGACAATACAGAAATCAACACTAATGTTTAATGCGAAAAACAGTTATATTTTCAAAATCAATCCATATCTTAAACCTAGAGCTATCATGTTTCCTCAGTTTCATCATAATTAAATCTTCTTTCATTATATATAATTTAGGCAAGTACCATTGTTTCCAAGAGATTCCCCGTCCACATTCCAGGTTTCACGGTGTCGGTGACGAGCAGCGGGCCCGCGGGCGGCGGGGTGGCGGGCGGCGGGGCGGCGGGCGGCGGGGCGGCGGGCGGCGGGGGGTGCGCCACGTGCCTGCAGCAGCAGCACACGCACTCCAGGAACTCCTCCAACACCTCCGGTGACATGAGCAGCAAGGTACAAACCATACTTATTTATTACTAGCTGCGCCCCGCGGATTCACCCGCGTAAGTTTCGACG
>MOOZ01000736.1:201438-212277 GCA_002930495.1 Cecropterus lyciades | reverse complement strand
CCGCCGCCAGCAGCAGCGCCGCCGCCGCGCCGCCCGCGCCCAGCGCCACGCGCCACGCGCCGCCCTCCGCGCCGCCCCACGCGCCGCCCTCCGCCGCCGCCGAGCAGTTGCGGCCCGCCCAGCCCTCCGCGCACCGGCACGCGTAGTCCGCCACCGACGAGCACGTCTGCTCGCACACGCCGCCGTTCTCGCACGGCCCGAGCGCCGCGCCCTCCGCGCCCTCCTCCGCGCCGCCCTCCGCCGCGCCGCCCTCCCGCGGCGCGAAGCACGGGTCGGGCAGCGCGCAGTCGTCGCCGCAGTAGCCCGGCGTGCACACACAACTGAAAATGTTTACGATCAATATACAATTACATTTAAAAACGAAAAAATATCGTCAAATGATTATTTATTTTTACTGAATTAATTTTGAGCGAGGAGCCACTTTTATAAATAAAGTATAATAATACTGACATGTATCCGCCCTCGGTGTTCTGGCAGCGGCCGGGCCCGCAGCTCACCAGGCCGCTGGCGCACTCGTCCACGTCGGTCTCGCAGCGCGCGCCCGTCCAGCCTGCCGCATAACGATAACACGCTCAAAATAAACTTCTTTACATATATAACTACAACGAGAATTTTAAATTATTTCAGTGACCACTAAATTAATCTACTTAATACATACTATATAACATATAGTATGCATTAAGTATAACAACTTTATTTATATATATATTTATATAAATAAAATTGTTGTAGTGTATAATATAATATTAATGTGACGAGTCATACAATGACAGCTATCATACAGTTCTATGACTAATATTGTTTACTATTAATAAGCGCCGCCCAACGACTACGTGTTTTTAATATTAATGATCTTTGTCCTGCACCGATTGCCAAGGTGAAAATAATTGCCTCAAGGTCGTGCGCGGGCGACCTAGGAGCAATCGAAGACGTAATTACGACAAAAGATAAGAAATTATTCAATTAATTGTTTTTATCCTGAAGCATTTAAAATTTTTAAAACAGTGTTAGTAAAAAAAAATTTAAAACAGTAAGTACTTCATAATAATTAACAATATTTAAACAAAAACTAGGTTATAAAACCTTTAGGCTCCTATGTGTATTAGTCTGGAAGTAGATAGGTCTCCACTTCCAGACTATACACAATTAAGTATTAGTAAGAAAAGGTATGTGGATTGATTTATAAATAAATTACACAAAATACGATACACTCGAATGACTATCGGTTACTTGGATAAAACTTTTCCTAAGCACGTAATAATAAATACGCTCGTCTGGTCTTATCCCGGTTATTTTCAGGAAGGACTAAGGCGGCTCATGTTATTGGGGATTTCAAGGCGTGGTGTTAGTAGTGTTTAATGTTAATACACAATTTATCTGACCATTCTGGTGATATTGGTTTCTGAACCTGTTCCTAACTATAACCCTATTATATTTATTTACATTGATGTATTTTTTATTCAAAATATATAATTATAATAGCAACTTTATACAAGTTACTTTCTTCCTAACACCATAGAAATTTAAGTTAAATAACTGCATCCTATGTATAGCATATATACGGCTCAGTGAAAATACAAATGATATTAAATTTCAAAACAATTCAATCACACTTTCGATTTGCATCAAATAGGTATGTTGAGTTAAGCGGTGATGAGTAGTAGCCGTGACTAATAATTGACTGGCCGTACCCAGCAGCGCGAGCACTAGCAATAGGTTGAAGCTCCATTCTCGAGTCATATTCGCCATTTCACTTGCAATATCCTCACTGACACCGAAACGAGACACTTATCACCGCACATATCTCACTCTTGAAACACTATGATTAATCGCACATCATTGATTAATACATTTGATTCACAGTTATATTGTAAAAAATTGAATATCTTTATTGTAACGTCGGCCGGCGCGCGAATGTCCGCGGCGCACGGCCAGCGGCTCGCAAAGTGTGACGGCAGCCGAATTTCCTCAACGCAACCGTTTTCTTATCAATGCCGTGACACGGTCGCGGTCGACGTCAAGATGAGTTCAATTGAATCAATAGCTTCCTGCTACAGTGAATGGCGCGATGACTAAACCTATTATTACTAAAACGGTGTTCAATTAAAAGCAACTTGTTGCTTATTTAAATAATATTTGTATTTGCTTTCAAGTACGCATTTTATATGTATCGAGAAGTGATTTTGCTTATAAATTCTATACTTCTGTTATCGATGCACATATGTTACAATTTGTTTAATTTTAATATGTACTTTGACTCTTTCAAACAAACAACCAATATATGTAATATTTATATCATACGCCACAGTTTGGATATCGCTGGTGCACGTTATCGGCGGTTATCTGCGAGGTAGATTGTTGTCGGCGGAGCGCCGACCGCGATAAGGCCGCTACGTGCTTGCGTCACGAGCGATTATCTATCGCTTCGATTTCCACCTTCTCTTGCAAAACTACACCAATTTATCTGTCTACTATGTTTGTAGAGTCATTTCCCCACTCGTACATATATTTGATAAAATAACGGTTTGTCTGTATTAATTTAAAGAAAACACCGAAAGAAGTGTACATTGTAGAGTTTTTGCCCATTGCCCATTCAGTTGGCACAACCAGTGAAGGTTTGGTGTCACCCCCTGATAACATTTCACACCTTTACTATATTCATGGTCGCCTCGCTCTGAGTGCGGATTGTGGTTTCTTCTCATAAACTAGATTATTGACATTTATAAATCTAGCCTACATAATTCTTATTTTTGTTATTGAAACAGTTGTGGGAATACTATGTGTACTTCTATACTAAATCATATCTATACAAATAAGACCTATCTGAGATATATTTTTTTTTCCTTCCTCCTTTGAGAGCGTCATATTTTTAATGCTTTTTAATTTTCCACAAATAATATGGAGTGCAAGAGAACTTTTTATAGAAGATGAAATGGATGGTAGTTTTACTGTTTCAATTGTAATTTTGTTTGCTGTGTCGTTCCAGTTTAGGCTAATGCAAATACTCGTAAAATTTCGACGTGATTAATCATATATATTGTTTCCTTTGAAATGACATCAAAGCCTTGAATAAACAAAAGTGTATTTAGCGCGTTTATTCTACCGTGAAACGTAGTTGATACAAATTTGGCCTTCGATTGCTTACAAAATATTCATCATGTCATCAGTGTTGGTTACGGTAAGTCGCGAACTATTTATTTTACAGTAAACTTGAATAAGATAATCGTAGTGGATAGTTATTTAAATGCATAACAGAAAAGTAAGTGTTCTGTCGCCATCGTCTCACACCATCACCATGACATATGACGAGTACACGCGACGCGAATTACGGCCAATCCTACAGTAAGGTTACACAACCCTTACCCTCGAGGGAATTCAATTTATAAGGACTGTGAGCGCTACAATATTTATCAATAAACGCTAATAGTTGTTTACGAAAATGGTTTTGTTTTTGATATAATATTTATAAGTAACGCACGGATTTGGTCTTATGCGTTAAATTAATTTGAGAAATAATAAGTGCTATTGGTTTTGCTTTTAGTACTAGTTATGTTTTTTTCCCATTGATATGTCATTACTCCTGTTTATATTTAGATAATTTCGATAAGCGTTTTAAGGTGGAATGAATCTCGAAAGACTTGTAAATTTTATAGAACATAAAAGGATTCGTATTGTCTCACGGGTTATACTGTTGTTAGTGTTGTAATAGATAGATGGATAGGAAGCAGGGGCAGTTTCATTTAGTTAACTGGAGGACACGTCGATCATGTGTGAAAGAGCGAAAATCTCTCAAACGGAAATGTAGCTTTTAGTTTTTATTTTTATAGGATCGAAGTAGCACTCGAGCATGCGGTCCATGTGATGGTCGTTCGTGGCTAATGCTGTTCGTGGACATCTGTAACAACTTCATAACGTACAGGGGTATATCTGAAGTTAATCACAGATACAT
The DNA here is from genome assembly GCA_002930495.1 of Cecropterus lyciades. Classification (NCBI taxonomy): domain Eukaryota; kingdom Metazoa; phylum Arthropoda; class Insecta; order Lepidoptera; family Hesperiidae; genus Cecropterus; species Cecropterus lyciades. The sequence continues at coordinate 208,328 of MOOZ01000736.1, read as the reverse complement.
CGCTACTCAAGAGGACCAAGATGGCCGTCTCACAAGAAAGTGAGCCGGCAACCGCACCCTTCCACCTCTCGCAGGAATCGCTTCACGCTAGTGGTAGTGATAGGCGCGGCGGCGGTACCTCGAAACCTCCCGCAGCGGGAAGGCAGAGGAGTCGCGCGGGTCTCACCTTGCGGGCAGTCGCAGAGGAAGCCGAGCGGCGCGCGCGGCGCGGCGCGGCAGCGGCCGGCGTGCAGGCAGTGCGCGCACTGCTCGCGCTCCGCCGCGCAGCGCCGCCCGCCCCACCCCGCCGCGCACGCGCACGTCGGCGGCTGCACGGGGACACACACACACATTAACACCGTACATCTATATGCACGGACACAACAAAAATATCTTATTCTTCTGAAATTATATTAAAATTAAAGGTGATGTGCGAACAAAATTATATTATAAGTATATTTTTATATAATTATGTTGTAGCGATCGAGCATGGATTGACTTCGATCTTCTTATAGGTGGTAGAGGTCACCTAACAACGCGCCAAGTTACGTAAATTTGTTATATTATAAAAATAAAAAAACTATTTTTTAAATAATTTTATAATAACACACCAAATTAATGTCGCATTTTTACTGTAACGATGATACGTTACAGTAAAAATTTTAAATAATCTCTTAAAATATACTGTTATGACAACAACAATATCAAATTATTCACCTCAACAACAGACAATGCATACTACTAATGAAAAACCCTTATTGCAATTAATCATTACACATCACTCAACTAAAATAGTAGATATAGCATGACGGTCAAAATAATTATTATAAAACTGAATTACACAACTCAAAACCTACACAATCTGTCATTCTATGTATTATTTCTGCCTTATGTATTATGCGCTACTGTATTCTGGTCTGAAGTAGTTAGAAAGACATACTTATCCGAGGCGTTCCAACTGGGTCCGCAGAGGTAGCAACGCATCTATAGCCGACCTCAGGTAAGATTGATCTTATCTGGGTTGATTTCAGATGTCCATGGGCGCATGGACAGCTTAACATCGGAGAACTACATGTTAGTTTGTTACTTCAATATGATACATAAAAAAATGTATGTCAAGTTCTAGAACTTCTAATGCATTACTACCCATAAAACATTTCAACTGACCGTCGAGTTAGTATTACAGACGCCGTGCACGCAGGGCGTCACCTCGCAGAAGGCCAGCTCGCAGTGCACGCCCTCGTAGCCCTCGAAACACTCGCACGTGTAGTTATTGCCGTTCACCGGATCTATAAAACAACATATTTTACATGTCGCATAAGTATAACATGAAAGTAGTGATGCTAACTCCAGCGGCTTCTTTGTAAATTTAGGGAGGGGGGTTGTTTTTAGGGTGTATTTTAGTGATAAAACATTACCACAGTTTTCGAAAATACAGAGCCTAGAAGACAGATTATTCAGTTGAGATAACCATTTTAGCCGTAAATTTGCAAAATCAATGTTAACCATTGTATAATTTAAGATTAAATATTTTTTTCGTTCCTTTATTTCCTACAGAGCGACTGGAATTTTGGGAGTTTGGCTTTGAATTGAGGGGTTTTTAAAACATTATTTAGGGGGAAAGTTTTCTAATAGGTCACCTATTACTGCATGAAAGACGAGCTCGAAATCTCTCGAAGCTCTTCATCTTCAGTAGTAAATAAAAATGTGAAACGAATACAGAAAACAGTTTTATAGGTGGTAGAACGTCACATCTATTGCTAGCGTGAGGCAGTTTCGTGGAAGGGTATCGTTGCCGGTTCACGACGACGACAGACGACCGTCTTAGTCGTCGGGAGCAGCAACGTATCCGTGATCGGCTTCAGACAGAATCCCCGTTCTATATTAAGTCGGTCACAGATCGGGCGGAGTGCACGTGCACGTTCGCTAGATCCAATGAGATAGCAGCAAGAGTCAGGTCACCGGGTCGGTCGAGGCAGCGCGCACGTCCGGGCGCGCAGGGCCGATGGGCGCACGAGCGCGTGCGCGGGCGCTGGCAGCGCGCGCCGGCCCAGTCGGCCGCGCACGCGCAGCGGAACCCGCCCGCCTCGTCCGCGCACGTGCCGCCGTGCAGGCACGGGCCCGACTCGCACTCGTCGATGTCGTGCTCGCATCTAGTGTCACCACACCCAAATTATATTTTGTTTATATGTGTATATGCAAATACATATACATAGAGAGCGAATTAATGATAAAATGTTAAAATTTGCAATTTTAATAAACGATGAAATATTTACACCTAATGTTCAAATTATATAACATGAGTGACGAAACTAAACTTTACATTTAAATGATCGGAGTTCAACTTACAGTTCTCCGTCGAAGCCGACGGGGCAGATGCAAGTATATTTGGCAACCTCGTCTTTACACGTCGCACCGTTCTGACACTCGTTCATTTCGCATTCGTCGATGTCAATCTATTGCACAAAATATTTACAAATATAAATTGTAAAATCAACCGGTACGTTATAGGATTCATTTTTATTTAATCATGTTTTTATCCAGCTTGAATTATTTCCAAAAAGGATCGTCGCTAAATGTATGAAATAAATTAGATTCATAAAAAGATTGCAATCAAATATGCGTTAAAAATGATCACATATATTCTAAGATTAATAAACGCCTCAAGTAAATCTGATAAAATACTATTAACCACAAATCGAGGCGTCCGAGTGCTATTTTATCGATAAACGAAATGGTTCCCGTAGGTACCCGTATGATACACGATCACACACAACGGGGCTCACCTCGCAGAGGTCGCCGGCGTAGCCGGGCGGGCAGGCGCAGGCGTAGGAGTTGCGCAGGTCGGCGCAGTGCGCGCCGCGCCGGCACTCGTGCTCCAGGCACAGCGCGCACCCCACGCCCGCCTCCGCGCCCCACGCGCGACCCGCGCTGCACGACACACCACGACATTGTGACTCGGAAACGAGTGATTACGACGATTAAATGTACAAACAGATATCGTTTTACATGTTTCCTACGTACAATAAAAATAATAAACTGATGACTTCGTACTACATTTTTGCGGTTCTAACTTCATGTATTTTCGTAAGCATCCAAACTCATTTTTTATTCAACTTTAATTATCCAAATTCAAAGGCGGAATATTTTTATCAGTCTTTGTAGAACATGAGACTGCTAACATTCTTTCATTCATCCTTATTGAAATGTTATTTTCAAATCAAATTCCTATTTGATTTGAAAGAATACATTTTAACATTATCAAATAAAATATAAATGATGTTATTGGTACTGACAGTAGCGCGTAGTGCGGCTGCGTGCCGAGCAGCGCGGCGGCCGCGCCCACGAACAGCTCCTCCTCCGTGAAGTACGGCAACAGCAGCGAGCCCACGTGTACCGCGCCCAGACAGCCCTGCACACATATAATTACATGTCATACTACATCGTTTAAATTAAAATAATAATTCAAATAAATCGGTAAAAACCACGATGTAATACCTTGAAATATTCTCCAGCCACATTATCACTCGTGAACTCGTCTCCTTCCGTATATTCAATTATCGACGGATCTGTAGAATTTTCCATCTAAAAACAAAAATAATCATTATCATTTTTTGGTGTCGAGCGGATACTATTCCTTTATGAAATTGGCAATAAATGTATTCAAAATAATAGGTGGAAAGTAAAAGTGATCTGCGCAGTAAAACCATTTAATAATATATTGAGCAATACTCACCGAGGCGCTGGTGGAGGCGGAGGGCGCGGTGGGCGCGGTGGGCGAGGCGGGCGCGGTGGCGGGCGGCGGGCGCGGCGCCGCGCCCAGCGTCAGCAGCCCCGTGGCCATCAGCCGCTGCCACGCCGCCGTGTCCAGCGGCTCCGTCAGCCCCACCTCCTCGTGCCCCTCCACGTCCGTTATCGTACCTGCACGCCACAGACATTGTTTTCATTGCACTATGTCACACTAAGTCGCTCAAAAGTAAGTAACTTAATTCCAATCCCCAGAAGAGTTCAAGTCCAACTTGAATTCCGTCGCAAAGGTTACACTACTCCAATTTAGTCCTCAGTAGGCTTCAACAAGCTTACTACATATATCAGTTATCTACTTACAGCATTGAACATCGTAAAATACATGATATTGACTCATGCCACAATTACATCCTTTTAAACAACACTCTCTATAGGTTATACAAGGTGTAATTTTTTCAAACTCGTTGGAATCTTAATTTTAAAAAAATTGAAAGTTTGAAATTGTTAGTTTTGAATTTTTTATCAAAATCAATCTCAGAGTTTCTTTGGACATTGCAGCGGGCCGTACCTCGCATGTGTCCGGCGGCGATGTGCAGGCGCAGCGTGACCCAGTGCGTGGCGGGCGCGGGGCGGCGCGCGCGCATGCGGCGCGCGGCGGGCAGCGCGCCGCCCAGCCGCCACTGCACCGCCACCTGCCCCAGGAACACGCCCACGCTGAACCACGACCCGCCGTCCGCCGACTGCGCGCGGAACAGTGTGCCGCCCACCTTGCTCCTGCGAACAGAACGCGTTATTCGACTGCTCATTTTTAAAACCTTATTACAAGAATTTTGAGACTAAAAAACTTAAGACTCGATGCGAATCGTCTAATTTAGTACGAGTGGTACTTATTTAGATGATTTGGCTTATTATGTCAGTTACTATAGTCAGGTATTATATTCTAGAGTGAAAAGAGTTTAGGGCAAGGGATAAAATGAACACTAGACAAATAATAATAAAAACGTGTAGGTGTGAAGTATGTGGTGCGTGTCTGTTTGCGGTTTTGTGGAGTATGAAGGTAAGACACAAGTGATTCATACCAAATGCGATTTCATACTAATTTATTGAAGAGTTAAATCAATGACAATTAATTGTTACACGTGTATTTAGTCATATTACATTGAGGTACGTTGAGGTGAGTTGCTAAGGCTGCAAAAGAGCAATGACCGTTGTTGCCACCACAAACGTAAACCATATAAGAAAATCACTACAATAATCAAACCTAATCGATAAACATAACTCACGTCAGGTACATTAGACTATGAAAACTATCATATCGCGTTCAACGCTACTTACTAAATTGTACCATTGAATTAAAATAAATGTAGTATAAGCACCTGTAGGTGATGGTGAGATGGTCGGGCGGGTCGGCGCGCTCGGCGGCCAGCGGCTCGCGCAGGCGGTACTGCAGCGCCGTGCTCACGCCGTCGAACGTCGCGTTCGACACGCACTCGTATCTGCAACACGCACGCAAATCAAAATATCACTTTTATTATATTTTATTATTTTCAGTTATGTTCACTATCGTGTTTAAAGTATAACTGACCAATTTGTTGAACACTACTCAAATTAATAAACTTTCATAAATTATGAACTGCATCTAATTAATTTATAGTATTTAGTGTGTGTTTTAAGTTAATTCAGTTAAAAAAGTATTTTGACTAGTCAACGACTCCGGAAATCCTATTACAACAATATCAAAATAGAAAAAAAAGACTATTTTTTTGATATATTATTCATGAAAGAAAAAAATATTTAAAAAGTTAATTAATAAAACATTACAAAGTTTTGCGTTCAATATGCACAGCCAAAAGAATCAAACACAATTTAAAAGCACTTTTTATGTTACGTTATTGTTGATAATGAGTACGTTAAACAAAGCAGAGTGCAGTTACCCGCGCGCAAGGTTCCGGCAGTGCGAGTTGAGCGGGCAGTCCTGCAGCTGGCAGAACTCCACCTCCGCGCACTGCTTGCCCTTGTAGCCGCGAGGACACGTGCACCTGCCCGTACAAAACCGTTCATCAAGCCAATATATACCACATGAATAATAATAATAATACTTTATTGACATATTTTTTATACATTAAAGTGTATGAAGCCTCTGATTCCCGAGTTAGTTCAAAATTGTGTTTCGGGTATCAGCGTCCTCTCCCAGTCTTGCAATGATATTTATAACAATATGTTCAATATACAAAAAAATATGTATATGCAGACGTTAAGAAATTTTATGGTTAATATTTAAGAGATAAAAAGAAAACAAATTTTAATAAAGATGTGTGTGTGTGTGTGTGAATAGAGTTTATTTACTATCATCGAGCTCATACATTAATAATAAAAGATAAATTTTATATATTAATCTAATTAATTATTATGTGAACTTACAAGTATACATCCTCATTCATAGAATCACTGTCGGGAAAGTGCTGATATTGTATTATTATTTTTTTAAATAAATAATTACATGCGATGAATGATGATGTATGAATAAAAATGTAAATGAGAAATTTTTAAAACGGATTCAATGATAGATGATGTTATAGATAATATATTTTTTTAATTTATTTAAAAAAAAGTGATAAAATAAAACAAACATTTTGTTTTTGACCACAGTTATCTAAGAAAATTAGTTTAAAGAATAAATATTTATAAAAAACAAGATGTCCGATCAGATTAGACTAATACATATTAGCGCGCCACTCACGTGTAGTCGTTCCAGGTGAGCGTGCAGGTGGCGTTGTGCAGGCAGGGGTGCGAGGCGCAGGCGTCGTCCGACACGACGCCGCGCAGCACGCCCGCCGCGTCCAGCGACACGGCGCCGAAGGGCGGCGGCAGCGCCAGCCCCGGCACGCGCAGCGGGAAGAACTCCACCACCGTCACGTTCACGCCGTTCGACACCTGCACAACCATACATATCATATTTTATAACACGATCGGCATAATACCGATACGTTTACGTGCAGATCGAACGTGTAAATGTAAACCAATGAAATGGCAGATTGATCGATTTACAGTATACTTAAACAGCGCCGATAAACTTGATTATACCTATTTTATCTACAATTTGCTGACACTATGCCATGTACGTCGTCCGAAGAATTTAAGCTGAAGAATTAGTGAAATTTGCG
>MOOZ01000736.1:190471-201314 GCA_002930495.1 Cecropterus lyciades | reverse complement strand
GGTGTAACAGTCGGTCATATCACGATAATAGCAATCTCATTCAGATAACCTTAGTGTCATTCAGTGGCTCAAACTAAATGTATAGAGTAGGCGTGAACAAAAACATAGCATACCGATTTAGTAATAATAAATGTATGTCAATGTAGACGTTAAAGTGATTAAAGTATGGAAGTAACAAGACGAGAAAAATACCATATCTGTACGGTTACGTACATTGATGCTTTTATAATTAGTGCTTAAATAACTGCCGCGCAAGACGGACGCGCGTAAATAAACAAACTACACCCACTACTACTCTTTTATTGCACTCAATCAAGTGCTACGGTCCTAACTTGAACCGTACAATATCTATCGATGACATGTTTGATACAACTTGAGTATTCGCATGGCACACGTGTGTTGTCGTTAAAATTTTAACGTACCTGAGCATCAAGCTGCTTCGCGGCTGAGATCGACTTGCGGAAGTATTCGGTGCCATTTAGCTTCACTTGTACTAGAGTTGAATTTCTAACAACCTACAAGAGATAAAAAAAAACCATTTAATTTCATTTTGAAGACAATAAAATGTAATATTAAATTTCTTTATTTAAATAAAATGCGTTACCTCGATGAGATGTAAGTGCCCATTGTCTAAACGAGTGCCGCCGACCGTATAATCTTCGGGAGTCTGATTAAAACGTAGATGGACTAAGAGTTCACCTCCTTTCAATGACGCTCCAACTGAGGTTTCATCGGTTTGTCCGTATCTACAAGAATATAAAAATGGGTTATTTTCTCACTGGTGAATCATACGGATAGTGACAGTATATTAGCGGTAGTGAGGGTGGTCACCTCGGCAGCGAGCCCAGGTAGAAGATGTGTCCGGTGGGCTTGCGCGTGCGGATGAACATGGAGATGTCGAGCGCGGCGAGCACGGCGGAGCGCGCCGCCGCCGACACCGCCACCGTCACGATGGAGCGCGGCTTGGCCGACTCCTGCCCGAACGTCGCCGCCGTGTAGTCTGCACACGAACGAAATTAAGGCTGACTAACGATGCAACGTGCACTGAAACTTCGATAATTTTAATAATATTGTCCGTAAAATAACAATATTTTGATCGACACTAAACCGTTGATTCGATATTAATGAAAATTCGATGTAGAAATAGGAAAATACATATTTGTTTGAATATTAGTAATTTGGCAAAAAATAGGATGCCAAAAAAACTGTTATCGTTTTAGAAAACTTAAAATTATGCGTGATATTGCAAAAAAAACTTTCGATATTAAAGGTTACTTTTAAAAGTCTCGATTGCATTGGTAATTGTAATTTGCAATTAGTAGCCAGAGCGGGCGGCAGAATGCGACAGGTACTCACTGTACTGGCAGGTGTCGCCGAGGTGCGGGCGCGGGCAGGTGCACACGAAGGAGGTCCAGGCGTCCTCGCAGGCGCCGCCCGAGCGGCACGGGTTGGGCTCGCACTGCGGCGTGCGCGGGCACGACGCCAGCACGCCGCGCAGCTCCACGCGCGCGCCGCCCTCGCCCTCCTCGCCGCCCTCGCCCGACCCGCCCTCTTCCGACGCCGCTGCCGCTTCCGCCTCCGTCGTCGACTCCGCGAAGCTCGTGTTCGAGTCCTCCGGCAACACCTGACCACACACGGTAAATGACTATTTAACGGGCGATTTAAGTGTATTCGAGAATTCCGTTTTGTAGTAGATTAACAAAAAAAAAGACAAATGAGTATCCTCACTAGGTTACCGGCCTATACTTCACTTGTTAAGCATTCTGTTCTGTAATTGTATTAATAACATATTAATTAATATGTTGTAAATAGTACTCTATATTTGATCTTAACTCCAATGCATCCTAACCTAACCTAACATTTGAGTTAAGATTAAATGTAGAGTATATCCTGTAGCTAAAAATGGTTGTAAATGGCTGTGACTAAACAGTCACAGCCATTTACAACCATTTTTAGCTACAACCTACAAAAAGGTGGCTGCAGGTGCTGCAAATGTTTTCGAAACAAATTGAGAGTCTAATGAAACCTTTAAAATAAATTTAACGACACGAACTTACCCACTGTCCGTTGACGACGACGTCCTGGAAACAGCCCACGAAGAAGTTGGGCCCGTGCGTGAGCGTGGCGTACGAGGAGCCGGCGGTGCCGAGCCGCGTGGACGGGAACGACGTCACCGACGAGTTGTTTGCCTCGTTCTGGTTGATCGGGTAGATGGTCTGCTCCTCGTTCGCCGCCAGCACCAGGTGCGACGAGTTTATCGTCACGAACACCTAGGCGATTCACATATTTAATATAGATTATTTTGAATAAATTATAATTAATTCAATACAAACATTAAAAAAAGAACAATGAGTATGATTGGCCGAATAGGTACGAAAAGTTGTCCTGTACCCGATCATTTTATTTCTCAAGATCGGTAAACGCATCTTTGATCTACTTCAAGTATAATGTGTTGTATATGGACAGTATGGTGTATATGGTCACAGATATTCATAGACGGCAGTGACTTACTATCGGGAACACTGGATTACTATTAGCTACTTCAATTTCATAAAAATTCAACAAAAAGGTTTTATGTGTAAGTATATATATGTACCTTTTGCCACTTGCTGTCGTTGAGATTGGAACCAATGAAGACACCCTCCCACTTGTTGAGCAAACTGGAGTGCAGGTTGAGGCGGCCGTTGGAGAGCTCCAAGAAGAAGTAGGTGAGGCCGCGGCCCATGGCCAGCAGCCCGCTGCCCAGCGTCGTCTTGAAGCGGAACGAGATGTCGTACCCCTCCTCACGGGACGTGTTCACCTCCGCGTAGCTACTCTTCTCCAACGACATTGTTGTTATCTAAAAATCATTTTATAAAATTTGGTATTAATTATTGAAATACTCGTATATTTTCTTTGTATGTTTCTGATATATCTGTTCGTTTAGTATGATGTAGATAATGATATCGTAAATGATAGGAGTACTTCATAATTATCATATTAAAGAGGTATGTATGTAGGTTTAAATATGGATTTATTCACGTAAAATTTATAAATTTTCAAAATTATAGGAATCATTTTTATAACAACAATGACTTAAAAGCGATAAATTTCTATATAAGTCATTATCGCATTTTTAGCAGATTGTAACCTATTCCATGCGAATTGTAAATAAAATAATGTATAGTAATAAAGAATTTTGGACCGTTCATACATTTGACACAAGCGAATAACGAGGCGTACCTTCTCGCAGGTGGTCCCGTAGTGTCCGGGCGCGCAGGAGCAGTTGAACCGGTGCTCGGTCTCGGCGTGCAGCCAGGGCAGGCACGTGCCGTTGTTGCGGCAGGGCGCGTCGCGGCAGCCCGCCAGCACCACGGAGCAGTTGCGGCCGCCCCAGCCCGCGTCGCAGTGGCAGAAGTACGCCGCGCGCAGGTCCTGGCAGCGCCCGTGCGCGCACGGCTTGTAGCTGCCGGCACGACATTCGCGTTACCACACAATGTTGCGGAGAGGAGACAGCGCATCGTCCCTGTAGCCTTTCTACATTGTGACAGATCGACGATTTCGAGCGACATGGGGTTCGGTTAGACGTTTAGTGAATGATCGCAACTGAGTTTCAAGGACGCAGTCTGTGCTTCAGAAGGTACCTTCAACGAAGTTATGTTTTTACAATAGAAAATACATGTCGAGATAGATAGATTTGAGACAGTCACCGATCTACCCCGATCTAAATTTGAACATTTCGAAATGTTTTATTCTTGTCCATCCATAAAGACCCGTGAAACATAAAATGAAGGTAGTATATAAAACTGGCAAAATTTGGCTACAATTCGTTGTGTTTTAATTTAACATTTTCTTCGGCGCGTTTGAGATAAAAAGCATAAAGTTGTGTAAAAAAAAAATAAGCCAACATAAATCTACAGAAACTGTTTTTTCCTTCATAAAAATAAATAAAAAGAAATGCGTGTACTGACAAGGCGCACTCGTCGATCTCGGTCTCGCAGCGCTCGCCCTCGTAGCCGGGCGCGCAGTCGCAGTGGAAGCCGCCCACGTCGTCCACGCACTTGCCGCCGTGGCCGCACGGCGCCGACGCGCACTCGTCCACGTTCACCTCGCAGCGCGGGCCCGTCGTGCCCGCCACGCACACGCACTCGTACCTGACACGGAACGATGTCGTATACGTTACACGCTGTGACGCTTCTTGTATTGGGAATAGTGTCCACTTCAACACTACTTATATGACAAAAACGGATAATAATAATTTTACTTTTCAGCTATCGACCGAACCATGAAAATTTGAGATTTTTATATAAGATAAAAAATATCGGAATAAAAAAATTACGGAAATTGAAAAACAGATTCAACTATAATTAAAATATATCTAAGTGATCCTATAATTGTAAACAAAAAGATTTATACACATTGGTCAAGCTTTTAATTTTTTTTTCAAAAGAGTTTGTTCTGCGTTTGAAATTCTTAATAAAAAGCAAGGAACGAAGAAATTAAGACATTGCGTCGACTCCAGTATTTTTTAAAGATAACATTGAAATAACTTGCGCCACAATTAACTAACTACAACACAAAGTAAGGAGAACACAGGAATAGTCATGCGTCGCCGTTCGCTCACCCGCTGGCGTTCTCGAGCGAGAACTCATCGTAGAAGGAGACGGGGAGCAGCATGTGCGGCTGCGGGCCCACCTGCACGGGCCGCTCGGCCGCGCGGTACAGGCTGCGGTTGCTGCGCTCCAGGCACACGCCGTCGTACTTGCACGGCTTGCTCTCGCACTCGTCGATGTCCACCTCGCAGTTCTTGCCTGCGACCGGTCACACATGCTTCGTATTCAAGGGAAATTCAAATGAGACGAAGAGCCATTACTGCTCGTGATCGTCAATATTTAATCATAGTCAGGTTTATGGTTTTTGATATTGACGAATGGCCTCTGTTACTATTTCTAAGAACTAAATTGGAATGTCTCCTATTAGGTGTCTCATGTCAATATTCAAATACAAAATGCAAAATAAAGTCGATTGCAACGAAATAAGTTTTTTTATGCCGCTCAATACTAAATCAAGCTTATTATATAAATTGTTATATACATTCACGTATATAAAAATTATTATTAAATGAATATACCATACTTATATATACTTATATATAAGTATGGTATATTCATTACTTACTTATATATTATGAAATTCTACAAGTAGTAATTTTCTGAATGTAATGTAATGTAATTTGAACTAATTCTTATTATGTAATGTAGCTATTAATTTTTATTTATATTTCTTATTATGTAATTTAGGTATTATTTTAATTAAATGAATTTAATTTAGCTATTCCTGATCAGACAGAGTGTATGACGGTCGGCACGCACCAGTGAATCCGGGATAGCAGTTGCAGTGGTAGTTGTTGACGTCATCGAAGCAGGTGCCACCGTTCTGGCAGGGCCGCGGCGCGCACTCGTCGATGTTGACGGAGCAGTCGTCGCCCGTGTAGCCCGTGTCCGTGCAGTCGCACGTGTAGTTGTTCAGCCCGTCCATGCAGCGCCCACCGTGCTGGCACGGCACCGACTGCAATGCAACATGAAAAATTAAACTACTTAATAGTAAAAAAAAATAAGAGTAAATAATTCCCTTGAAAATTATTGTCTATTGAATCACATTTAATACAGTTAAATAATAAATGGTATCGTCACAGAATAATACAAAAGTCTATTATTTTAAGATATGAAAACTTTTTCCTATGCAAAAGAGTTATAATACATTGTTTTATAGTCTATGGAAAGTTACTCTACTGGTAATATTAGACAATTTTCAATGAGCAATGTCAAAATTAAGAACTAAACACAATGTTCATATCCAAGTTGTTCTATAAACTTAGGGAAATACTTAATTAATATAAAAAAGTTAAAAAAAAAGTTGATATTAACCCACTTCACACACTTTATTGAATTCAAATCTTTAAATAGGCATGTATATTACCTCACAGTCGTCAATGTCGACTTCACAGCGCGGTCCCGTGAGCCCCTCCTGGCACACGCACGTGTAGCTGGCGATGCCGTCCACGCACGTTGAGCCCGCCGCGCAAGGATTTGCCGCGCATTCGTTTATGTTTATCGAACAATCCTTGCCTTTAAAAAATATCACTTTATGAATATAATGTACATAAATACATTTCCCCTACTTACGTATTCATTTTTCGAACTGATTTATTATTATGATACTGATTCTTACCCTCGAAACCCTCCATACAAGTACACTCGTAATTATTTTCCAAGTTTTGACAGGTACCGCCGTTTTTGCAAGGCGAAGATAAACATTCGTCGATGTCTTGCTCGCAACTGTCGCCTGTGTAACCTGCATAATAATTAGATAACATATTTAACATTTATTTAAGTAAATAGGAAAAAGAAGACAAGTAAACAGGAAAGAAATACATAATATTAAGATATTCGATCATACCTGGCTTGCAATAGCATTGATATGAACCGGGAACATTGATGCATACACCATGCTTGCAGATCTTTGGCCTCAATGCGCATTCATCGATGTCTAATTCGCAGAATCTACCTGTAAAGAAAAACTTATTATTATTATCATAAAATAATCACCTTACAGTTCATTAATTGAGGTCAATCTTACCTTGAAAGCAAAATAACTGTAAAATTAACATTTGGCGTAAGAAATCCATCCGTGTTACTTTTAAAACTCGTTGCGTATAAAATGAAGAAGTTAATTAAAAATACATAAATAGTGAAATTAGTCACATTGTATTGCACCACCAGTTTACACAAGTGATTTGAATCATTCAAAGCCGCCGGTCTTAATGAAAGTGATGTCGTTACGCATACTTTGTCACTGTAATACTTTAATTTAAATTTGCGATATTTTCGTATGAAATAACTTAATATAAAACAATTATTTTAATAATTATTACTCTATAATATAGTAATTAACATTAAATGACCGTAAGTATGGAAATAACGGAACGTAAAAGTGGCACAATGCACAACACTAAAACTGTCAGGCATGTGTGTCAAGAGCGCATGACGACATGACGCCATCTTGACGTAAGTGACATTGTTTATCTGTCACAACATGAATCTGTAATACTTCGTGTAACTTTAATCGATCAAAGTGTAATTTCTGATTTAATATTACTGAATTAAGTTTAGTTTACATAAGTATTATGGCATAATAGAATACAAAGTCGATTAATGACCAGTTAACAGTGTTTTGAGACATGTTGTACCCAACTACAAACATTTTAAGGTTATGCGGGCGGACAAGTGTTTTGCTTCGTTTTAATCACGCCGCCGCTAAAAATGGGGAACCGATATCAAAAAATAAAGATTCAAAACATAATACCAAAGATTTAAAACAAATCTATGATCAATACAAAGATAAAATTTTGTTTAATTCTTATTTAGAAAGCGAGAAACTTCAACTGGGCCATATAAAATATTATACGAAAGCAATTAAAAAGGCAAAAGACGAAAACAGTGCGCAATTTCGAGAAAAAAGTTTGCCGCCGCTGCCCGTGGCGTTAAGGTATTACGTACACAAAGATAGGTTGCTGCCAGAGGAAAGTGCTGAGGAAATTACGGAACCGACACAAGCTTTTCAACTTCCCTTTGCAAAAACCACTCAAATTAAAATTGACGATGAAAAAACTGCTTCCGAGACAGAAAACAATGACTCTAAGAACAGCAATTTGACCACTGAAAAATCAAGCCTTATTGATCTAGAGGAAGAATTTGATCGCTCAAATATTAAAAGATGGATGACTAACTATGAACACTTCGATGATACAAAGTTGAAGGAGGATATGAACGAGAGCAATTTGGATTGGTCAATACATTATGGCACACCGGACCCTAATGCGAGGATCAGTCATATCCCATGTGGTGGCTGTGGGGCCCTGCTCCACTGCAACGATCCTGCCATACCGGGATATTTACCAAGTGAAATATTTGTAGGGCAACAGGAGGAAGAACTAAAGACTACTGAGTGTCAACGCTGCCACTTTCTAAAGGAGTACAACATAGCTCTAGATGTTACGGTCCAACCTGAAGAGTATGAAAAACTTTTGCAATCTATAAGGTGTGTGTGTAAATCATATAATACACACTTTATTTACACTGAATACTTATATAAAATATGTAGCAATTAACTTAGCCCCATCAGTTATCGTGTATTGTCTAATATTAAAACTTTAGAGAAATATAAAAATTGAACTGTTTCAAAAAAAAATTATGTTAAGATACTGTGCAATGTTTTTCAGATATGTGAAGTCTCTTGTACTGCTCATGGTAGACTTGCTAGATTTTCCATGTTCCCTGTGGCCAGGCATTGTTGACATCATCGGAACAAAAAGGCCACTGTTCATAGTAGCAAATAAGGTATGTAAATTTTGAAACTAGTGAATGTTATGGATTACATTTTGCTGTATAAAGTTTTAAAATATTTTTTGTATCATATTCAGGTTGATCTCCTACCAGGTGATAGCACTGGCTACCTCAAGAGAATAAAGGAATCTCTGATGTCAGAAATAAATAAAACAAAACTAGCCGAGGCAAATATAAAACATGTAGAACTAATATCTGCAAAAACTGGCTATGGAGTGGAAAATCTCATAAATGCTATGTTTAAAACCTGGCTCTACAAAGGAGACGTATTTCTTGTTGGCTGCACTAATGTCGGGAAAAGCTCCTTGTTCAATGCACTTTTACAGTCTGATTATTGCAAAGTACAAGCAATAGATATTGTCAAACGTGCCACAGTAAGCAGGTGGCCAGGGACCACCCTTAATTTACTCAAATTTCCAATAAACAGGCCATCAGCATGGAAAATGGGAGAAAGGTTCACAAGACTCAAAGCAGAAGCCAAACTCATGAAAGTTGAAAATGAGATACGAAAGGAACAATTGCGAGGACAGAAGCACGTAGAAACACCTTCACTTATTGGTCACATAGGAAGGACATTCACAGACTACAGAGTTCAAGATGACAATGTGGCAGAAAAACAAACGAAAATGTTGACTCTAAATGAGAAACATGAATTATTTGCTCAAAGTAAATGGTTTTATGACACCCCAGGGGTCATCCACCCGGACCAGGTTCTATCTCTTCTCAGTACAGAGGAATTGTTGTTAACAATACCCAAGACACTAATAAAACCTCAAAGCTATTACCTGCGTAAAGGAATGACATTGTTCATTGCGGGCCTAGCTCGAATGGACCTTGTTGACTGCCCAGACCCTTGCACTTTTACTGTATACTGTTCTGAACACTTACCACTCACAGTAACAAAGACCGAAGATGCAGATGAAGTTTATAATAAGTTTTTAGGTACTCAAATTACAGCAGTGCCTACAGGTGATGCAGAGAGACTGAAAAATTGGCCAGGTTTGAAGAAAAGAGAAGATTTATTATCATTTATTGGTGAAGGCACTAGAATATGTTGTGGGGATGTTGTTTTATCCTCAATTGCTTTTATATCAGTGAGTACCAAAAAGGGAAGTGAATGCTTGGTGCGAGCATGGACTCCTGAAGGAAGAGGTATACACAGGCGATCGCCTTCTCTGTTGCCATATGCTATTAACATGAAAGGTAAAAGAGTGCGAGATACACCTGCTTACAGATTAGGGACTATTTACACAGGCTCAGAAAATTGTTAATCTTAGAATTTGTTTCAGTATTAAATATCGAATTAATAAAATAAGTAATTCACACAAATCAAATTATCTTTTCTTTATATAACCTTAACAAATATTATCAATCCATTCCCCACTATTAGCCATGACATACTTTTTAGGACATAATAGAGAATTTTCGAACTGAACTGTTATCAGGTATCTAAAAATATTACAAAGCAAATCATAAATTACTGGACGACATCACAATAAAGTCAACGTCACTGGGTTATGAGACTTATGAGTATGTCTTACTGAATATTGCAATAAGTTTCAACTTTATAATTCAGTTGATTGCATATTGTACATAGAGTCACTACTGGCAAGTATGGTAATAAAGTAATAAAATATATTTTTCATACTACACACAATTTATATCAATTCGAGCTAATTGTATTGACGTACGTGAACAAAAATGGTAGTCCATTATATGTTCAGATCTGTTTAAATGTACTTTTAAAAGTGTAGTGTAGTAGTGTAGCGAGGTGGGTGTGGCGGGTACTGACCGCTGGTGCCGATGGGGCACTGGCAGCGCACGACGCCCGAGTCCAGCGCCAGGCAGGTGCCGTTGTGGCACGGCGCCGACGCGCACGCCGAGTCCGCCGCCGCCGCGCTGCAGCGCCACGCGCCGCCCGCCTCCACGCACTCCTGACGGACACGATTAGTACGATTACGAATACTTATATGATTTACGAGCATGTTATATACACAATTTCAAAGTATGTGAATTTTTGGGTTATCATTAGTTTTGAAATAAACTTAGAAATTTAAAAGTAGTTATACAAACTAAATTTTTCAACTGGATGCGGATAATTAAATCTGAAAGTATAAGCTACGGCGACAATTTTAAATAGAATTCGGCTATATTTGAAAATTGCATTATCGCACCATCGTATAATGTTTCTTAAAATGGTGTAATACTCGAATGGCAAACTGACTATAAAAAAGTATAATTTATCTACCTTACATACATTTATCATACCGAAACGTTACTTAGCCATTTTTAAATATATTGCATATTGCTTTCCTTGCATATTGCTATTCGGCGTCTTTAGTATCCACATTTATCTATATTGTATCATCTAAGAACTCAAATCTCTAAGTATTACACAATCAGTTAGTTACTTTTGTAGCCTGTTATATGGTGGTGTATAGCATATTTTATAAGTATAT
>MOOZ01000736.1:170228-181595 GCA_002930495.1 Cecropterus lyciades | reverse complement strand
TATTATGGATATTTTGTTGTTTTTATCATTAAGTAGTCTTCGACAATACGAAAAGATTATGTACAAATAATAATAGAGTACCTGTGTGTCCTTATCGACCTCCAGCAGCACGGAGGGCGGGTTGGGGCGGTAGCGCAGCGCGATCCAGTGCCAGCGGTTGTCGAGCGTCTCCTTGGCGAGCCCCACCTCGCGCTGCGGCTGGCCGGGCCGCGCCCACGACACCACCACCTGCTCAAACAGCGCCGTCACGTGCAGCGTGTAACCCTCGAACCGCTGGGAAAACAGCTCACCACCTGCACGTAACGTCAATCTCTTTTTATGGTAATTCCGTGTACGATACCCGAGTCTCATGGATTAAGAGATTTCAACAAACCTAAAATTTGAGAAAAGATCGCGATTTACAGTTACGAAGGTGCTTACTTGATAGATTGCTATGTAGCTTTGTCTACGCCACCTATAAAAGAGCCTCGCTATTTTAACTGTTTAGTCTTTAGAGTATTAATCTTCAAAATTATATGAATAGTTTATAAATAGAAGGTGGTAGAGCTATTTGTGCCGCCACACCTGTTTCTGCCTAATAACAGCAGTTATGCGCTGTTGTGTTCTGGTCTGAAGGGCGTGGTAAAGCAGACATACTTTTCCGAGGCATTCTACCTTAGTCCTCAGGGGTAGCAACGCATCTGTGGCTAACCTTAGGTTAGACTTTGGTCTTACCTAGGGTTTGTTACAGATGTCTATGGGCGACAGTTGTCACTTACTATCAGGTGGACTGCATACTTGTTTGCTACTTCCATACTATAAAAAAATATATAAGGACTTAAGAAGTATCGTAGTATTGAAATGCCTACTAACATCGATGTTCCGAAGAGGCTAGTTTTATGAATTGGAAATAGTTTGATGTACTTACATAATAAGTTCGCCATTTTTATACTTCGTTTATTTAGTATCCTCTTTTATTTCTACACAGTATATGTAGAAGGAATAAAAAGAAGGTTTATTACATCTGTTGCGGCAATTCGCGTGAAGTGGGCAGTCCGACTACTTTTTACTGCGCAACCGGCAAACTACTTCGACTTTTTCATGGAACCCAAAATTTCCATTAAATTATAATTATTTAACTAATCCAGCTTTATAATCTCAGCGCGAGCACAATTCATTAAAAAAAATTCTGAGAGTTGTAAACGAAGCATTATAATATTTTTGACCGACTTTTGTAAATCTACAATACAGTTTCATGGATTAAGGCAGGGGGTTCCCAATGTTTTATAGCCGTCGGCGCAAGTACAAGTTTAGTATTATGTTACGGCGCCCTACCCTAGATAGGGCGCCGTGACATAATACTTAACTTATATACTATACAATACTTTATATTTATATAGATTTGAATCGCTACTTTATACATATACATTGAATATAATTTTATTGAAACAAATACATAACTACAATACAGTTATAGCAGTTAGGTAGAAAGGCACAAAATTTAAAACAATGTCAATATGAAACTTGTTTTTTTTTTTGGCGCCGCGGCGCACACTTTGGGAATTCCTGGATTAAGGGATTCATGGATAGGGAACGACTGCTATTGATATCAATATAACTAAAAGGCAAAACAAGACGTACGCCATAATCAGAGTGAAGCCCTGTAAAGTGAGGTAAACGTTACAGTATATATAGTATTAGTATTACTATTTTAGCCATGAGTTTCGTGAACGCTTTGTAAATCTTTCTTAAAGTTTGTAAGTAGCATGAATATACCTCTAGAGCTTACATTGTAGTTGCACCAGAGAAAACGTGTAACTTGATAATAATTTCGATCGAGGACCGTTTATGCATGAGAAATAATTATAATTTTTATTTCCCAACTCTCTTTACTGAACGCTACGCTATATTTAGCCTAGTATATGTTAATTACTTTTAATTTAAGTAACTAATGACCTTAACTTCATTACGGTAACTTACAAATGTTCATAAAATGGGGGGTTGCTATGACAAAAATAATTAAAAACAATGACTCACAATCTAGATGCAATCAAACGAAACATGCGCCTATACCAACTAGTCCAAAAAATACAATCTATTTGTCAGAATGTTCTGTATGTACACATAATACATATAATTCTTATTACATATGCGTATAGTTTTACCGCTGCGAAATATTATTCATAATAATTCGAAACGATTTTGTACGCCACGCGTCGTTACCTCACGGTTGATTTAAAGTCATAAATGGCTCGTTAATACACCTTCAGCAGCAATTGAAGCTTAGTAAAATGTTTTCGACGACCTTAAATTAAACTTAAACGGAGAGACACTTGAGAAAATTCATGGCACCGGCCGATGTTCTTTGCATGTTAGTGTACTATTTCAGTATATAAACGAAGCGTATGTTTGTGTTACAGGATAGATTTTTTAACATTCTGAAGTAATAAACGAGCATGCAGTCCACCTGATGGTTAGTGATTATTACCGCCCATGGTCATCTGTAAGTATCTTCATATTGAACATTTCTGCAGTCGACTTGTATGTTAAATGCGTCTCGCATTAGGGATACGAAAATGTATGAAGACTGAGGTAGTGGCGGATTACGGCCACGCGTGTCACGGTCACGAGTCCGCCCACAATAGGCTTCCACCACATTTACATACAATTATAATACTCCGGGTGAATCGCCGAGGCTGCGCAATTAGGAAACGCACCGCCTCCGTAGGCTTTCAGTGCTCGAAACTGTTGGAAGTACTATACTTAGTATTTATCGTTTCGTTTAGTAATGGCTTAACACCGCCGGTGTGCATTGGTTGCAGTGGCATTAAACACATTACTTTTAAGTAAATGTGTCATAGTTTCAAATCCTCAGCGCTAACAATACATCTATGATCATTTTCAAGTAGAACTTTTATTATATTTGAATTCGATGCACCTACCACTTAACATCAATTTGTTTGCATCGTTGTTGACTACTTCACATAAATCACAGAGGTTTGTCTAGTAAAACTGTTTAAATTGTTAAAAAGAAATTACAACTACTTTTATAAAAAAAAAAATACAAATCGAGTTGTAATTTATTTGAAACATTTACATATTGTCATGAGACGTTCATCATCACAATTTTCCATCCACGGCAAGGCTCCAAATTGAATAATAGGCAAGAATGTATCGGATTTTCCCGTTCGTTGGCATTGTTAGCGCTACCGGTGGTCAGTCGCCGAGTATATGCGGTATTCAGTTCCGTATACTGAAAGTAACTTTAGCGGTGGTACACATTTCAGACAAGTTATTACTATTTTGCGAGGACCGCGGAAAATACTATTGGAAGGTATGACTCATGTATGATTGTTGATAAAATTATTAGCAAGACATGTTTAAATGAAACAGTGTATTAGGAATTCTTCATATTTACTTTAACAAATGAAGTTTATAAATGAAGCACAATTGCATTTAAGTCCCTGGAATGGATTTTTTCACTATGAAATGTGTACTACTAATCACACATTACTTATATTTCTAAGTGACAAGATGCCTGATAGGGTGGATGTTGATTGAGAACAAATGCCCATATAGCGTAGAGTCAAGGTAAACTAGATGGTTTGTGCGATTACACAGATACAAACATACAACATAGCCCAACGGGGGACGGCCTACGACTCACGTAATATTTTTACTGTAGTTTGTCGACCATGGGTATCTGTTAAAAAGAAAATCGTCAGATCAATAATTACGTATCGTTCAATTAGTTTATCGTTCACTTTTATTCCACATGATTTGTTTAAATTTATATGAGTATTCAACTGTAGGATTCACATTTATTTCCCACTTTTTAACGTTGAAGATGTTTTGCAGAATGTGTGCGCTATGATTTGATATACTGAACACACTTTATTAGTCAAGAAGTTTTGTATTCAACGACTACCCGAAAAAGGTATTCATAACGGTAGGTTTCTTAGTATTCTTACATGGACGGGAAGTTCCGTAGTTTGGAAACGCGGTCTATAGATACATAATGGTCGATCGGTCGTCGACACACGAGTATCGTGACGTATCGCCGCTGGGCGCTTCGCTGACCCACCTACATCTGCATTTACCACCGAGTAACTAGTACTACTACATAAATAATCTTACACTTAAATTACCTACTCTTTAAACGCGTCACGTACTTTACAGATGACAACGTAAATCTACATTTTTGCATTTGAACTTCTGAAAAATAATGAATTACTTTTTAAAAGTTATGATGACTTCGACATCTGTTCCTTTGGCCATTTTTCATACGAGACAGTTTCCTCTGGGTAAAATGTAGTAAAAGTTTAAAGAGTGCATTTCTGTCATATATGATTTTGTAAAAAAGAACGTATGTTTTTTTGTTACAAAAAATTTTACAAGTTACTTATTAGGCAAAACAATACTAGCATAGTGAATGTTAAAGGACAACCGATGCATCTGCCGTAAAACCATTATAAACCGGTGTTCTCATGCGGCTTATAAGTATAACGTTCATGATGTGAGTACGTTCAGTAGGTACTAGAATATCAACATTTATAAGTATGACAAGACTTGAATAGCTATTAACTGATATACAATATTCTGCGTAGAAAAAAAGTTAAATTTTATTAAATGTTGTCGTGTTGGCCATGACGTGCGACAATTTCGATAGTTTATTAAACCTCATCATCATTTTATCACACCTAACGTAATAAATATAGCGTGTTTTTGCGAATGCCTGTCTGATTATGTAATGAGAGCCCTTGACAATCATTCGCCTTGACTGACGCCGTCACGAATACATATTACAGGCACATTATTCATTGTTGTCTAGATAACGACTCGCAACCCCATTTTCTATATCAATATTTAAACAATACAGTTCGTCAATTTCGTCGTTAAGCCATTATTGTCCCACTGCTGGGCACGGGTCTTCTCTCAAATTGAGAAAGTTTCAGGCCATAGTCCACCGCGCTGGCCAAGTGCGAATTGACAGATAACACACACCTTTGAGAACTTTTTTTTAAGAACGCTCTGGTATGTAGGTTTCCTCACAATCTTTTCCTTCTCCGTCAAGCAATGATAAATAATTTCCAATACGCATATAATAAAAAAAAATCATTGGTGTGTGCCTGGGATTCGAACCTTGGACCCACGATTGAAAGACCGAGTTTCAACCATTCGGTTATCACTGCTTTTCATCGTCCATTTAAGCATAATTAATTAAATATAGTGACCCAAAAATGAGACCTGCATTTGATGTCCTGAATATCGGTAGAGACGCTCAGAATATCGTGGGTCAAGTGAGTGAGCAATGGCAACCGGGGCAAAAAGCAGTAAGCGGACCAGTGGCCAGTGGCAAGACGACAGCGTTGATAATGAGTTTTATCCTTAATACTGGAAGGTTTTACAACGCGCAATGATTGATGCATCCGCACTCGCGGACATCTGCCTCGGACGCGTTAATGTTTTTGCTACCAAACAATTATCAGGTTTTCCGAGACAGACGCGCATTGCCCGCCAGTAGTCGCCCGTGCTGCACAAGTTATCGATAAAGTAGTCACTTTTTACTATCATAAGTTATAATGTAACTATGTTTCAATTACATTTATTTTATCGATGAATTCCTCTGAATCTGTTTACTTTGCTCAGTTACAAGTTACACATGGAGTTCCGCTTCGAGGGTCACTTACCCACACAAGTCCTGAAGCTGAGACCGACGAGCTGTCTGAGGGAGATAGGTCTAGCGAGGCGGATGTACGAGCTGCCATTGAAGTAGGCCTCCGGGCGTTCAGAGGGGCCGAGCGGGCCCGCGGCCCGGCTCCCAGGAAACGCTAGGCATATAACTAGAGCGAGGCAGCCTGTAACAAACGATACTCAAGTTAAAATAGATAAAATCATGCAATTTATAACATTCCTTGTCTAAGTGTAAATTCTAAAGCTTGTCAACATGTTACATACGTTGTAATTTTTAGAGACCCATTCGCTTCCACATTGCTGAAACCCCTAATTTTAGATGATATACCTATATAGCACAGAGTGAACGAAGTGGTTCGAAATTTCAGCAAATTCAGATAAATACTTGAAATCATTACTAAACGCACGCTTTGAGAATCTTCCAAAAGTTTTAAATTTTGCGTTTGGTCAATTTCATTCTCACTGTGGGTTGTAATAGAGTAGGTACTTTCATGATTTCAGTATATTAGTTGTCGCTAATGCCACATCATGTGCAGAGTTCTTTGACCGTCAGCTAAGCTAGTGCAGGCTGAGCGAGGCAAGCGATCCAATTAGACCTCGACACACGAGGTGTCTCCGCGCGTGTGGCGGGCGAGGGCGAGAGCTGCGGTAATCGAATTACAATCAATTCGACACGCGCTCGCCTGAGCCTTCTGCTATCAAATGATTCTCATTGGAACGTCGAATATAGATGACTAACTGTGTATTTCCAAATAACTATTATTTTTAACATTCCGAGAAAAAATGTGACATAACGTAAACAAATGGTTTGCAAAGAAGTTGCCTGTCTGTCTTAATTTGGAGACGACTAAACTGTAACCTATATCTACAAATTTTAGTGGAAGATAACTAGGAGGCCAAAGTAATATGCGTATCTTATGAAAAAAGACTATATGACACCCTGGACATAGGCATCAAGGACATTTGAGACATAAAGGCACTTATCACTATAATAAATTCTGAAAAGTAAAAATAATGTCCCACTCATTAGTGCTGAAGGACATTTCCGTCCTTTGGACCCAAAAGTATGTATATTCAATATATTTTGTATTTACATTTAATTGTTAATAATTTCCCTTGTCCACTGTGTCATTGTACTGTAATTGTTGGATGGGGTCAACGACCTTCAACTACCCATTAGGTGGGTGTTTCTTAGAAGCTAAAGTAAATAATTGAATGGAGCTCATTAGCTACAGCTTCCTCATTGATCGGCTACTGAGCAGCCACTCTCTGAAACACTTCCCCGTATATGCGGATATACCTAGTGAAAAGATTCAGTGCATAAAGTAAAAGTTATATTTATAACGCACTACATAATATATCATACATGACACAAATATTCCACATAGAAATACTCGCATTAGGGTTCATTCACCTCAATCAAACAATTATACAATGGAACGCAGTATTGGGATGTGATAAATTTAAATTACTAAAATTTTGCAGTTTTATATGACCGTTAAAGTACAACACCGTTTGACCGTTCACCGTGCATCAGCTTGGCATGTCTGTATCTACTTATTTTTTCATTGAGGAAGTGTATATTCAATGCACTTTATTCCAACGGGCCATCCTCTAACTTCGGTCTTACGGTAGCTCTACGCGCACCAATTTGCTTGCGGAACCTTGCGTATGACATATTAATTATATTTTTATATATATTGATTCACAATAGGACAACGAAAATTAGCACGCCCTAGCATCGGTCGTTAGCACACCCTCGAAGCCAACGCGCGTTCGTAATCGTGGTCGATGTTGGAAACTCATTAAAATTTAGAATTTTAGAGCATAACTTGTTGCGCCAATATGGGCTTCAATTCACATCTCTACATCTCTAATTTCATAATTAAGTTGTAATTGCACAGACTACTTTAATGATTCAATAGGAAACAATTCCTTTACAAAAAGAACACATTAAGCGAAATAAACACTGTGTACTAATAAAGGCACGTGTCGAATTAGCAAATTGCTCATATGCACGTTACATTGCAATGGATAAGTCACCAATTATTTTATTCTAAATACTTTATTTTTATGTAAGAGTAGTAGAAAGTCTATTACGATCTCCAATTGTAGGAATCAGGAATTTCATATACACGTGCGAGCATCTTGCAGTCAAATTGTCAATACCTGTGATAACTAAATAGGAACACTCGTATGAAGCTTGCTTGAGCACATCTCACGTAATGAATTACAAATATACAAAGCCATGCGGTATCGTGCGGGCGCGGAGTTCACAGCTCCTTGCCATTAGCCGCCAGTGACAACGGTGACTGCATCACGTAACTTAACATAATATTAAGCACTTCACTTCCTCCTTCATTTGTTGTTTCATTATGTCATGTCCGATCTAAGTTCACAATATTTATGGATTAACTGAGCGCGATCGCAGCATTGCATGAGAGGTTTGAACTATACAGTTTGAGAAATACGAATTTCAATGTCGTCTGAATATCTATTCATTTTTTCTCACTCAATTAGGGTCGTTTGGTGGTTTGCACGCGTCAACGTAGCCTTTAAGGCGCATTGAAGCGTTTGTAAGCCAGGTGAGGCATATTACGTTACAATTTCTAATAATAAAACCTACATTAGCAATGGCTTGAACTCTGGCCCAGCTTCCTCAGCTCGCTTCTTGCCCATCCTCAATTGCATGATCGTTGTAATTACCATAATATGGTAAGTGCCTTATAAACAGGAATTGCGTAATTACGTTCACAATTAGAATTTATGTCATATGTATACATTAAACTGCAACTAGCTGCGGACGTTCTAGAAAAAATCGCTTCAAGCCTGCAAGAACCGAATAATAACAGGCGTCAATGTTTCATTGACCAACATTTTAAGATCAACTAGGAGAACCGATTAAGCAAGTTACATTAATCGGCTATCAGTCGTCAGTCAGTTGAACAAAGAGCGGTGTGTGGATGTGGTCATCGATTCAGGTTGTTGTCACTCACGGCAACGCCGGCGGCACTTTCTCGATGCCACTTTGATAAAATATATCGCATGCAATTAAATATTTTTGATAATATCTTGCTCGTTTTCGTTGGAGGATAGAAATGGTTTTGCTAGTTTACTTACACTTCTGTGCGTCTGTGTGTGTCATAATATTGCGGATACGATAGCTTTGTATTAAGTCATCGCGTATTGTTTATCGAAATGTTTTTTTTTTTTATTAAATATTTTTTTTTCTTACTAATTGCAAAATGTATCAATAATCTAAAAAAAAAATTAATAAATAATCTTTTGAGATCAGGAAGAAAGTTTTATCTAAATTTTTTTATGATATTTGAAATTTGCGTAACACGGAGTATGTAATTTACTTATTGAGATTGGGAATTATCTAAAACTAACCTAACTACTAAATTGCCTCCATAACTTCACACATCTGGCCGAGGCTTTACAGCAGAAACCAAGACGGCGCACGGCCGCTACCGCTATCTCCCCGCCTGGCCGTTGTAAACTGAACTCAGTTCCAGCTCGGTAAGAGCGTTGTATCAGTGGTATTGTTGAGCACAAAACAATAGACAATTAGCCGGCGTCTTGTCGTGCACTTCGCAAGAAGGCCTTACTGGGATTGTTATGGCAACCGTCCCGATATCTATCTAGAGTCTACATTACCTAAGTATAAACCGAGGACTGAAATAAAATTAAAAGATTTGATTGTTCATTTTGCCTCTCACAACTCAGGTAGGATTGAAGAAATCCATTATTTTTTTAAATAAGAGCATTTCCTTCGTTTGTTATTTTTTGCTTGAAATTCGAAATATCGTTCTTTGTTCTTGTGAGAAGTTTGAAACATTAACAAAACAAAGAACTAATTAGTATATAATTAAAAATCATAAAAAGGGACTCTCACCACAAAAAAAGGACACGAACTATATTTATTATTTTTACGTGTTCCGATCCGTGGCGTTGTATGGTTTTATGTAAATTCCGTTATATTCGAAGGCAAGTAACGGCAACAATCAGTAACATCCGTTTTCATAGCGTGTAAAATTTAAGAGATCTTAATTGTTATGCTACTATTTTCTCTCCAATCTGACAAGCAAACCATTATGTATACTGTATTTTTAAAGGTTTAATACAAGACATTACTCACTTGTATAGTTATTCCATACATTTTATAAATAATACCTTATTAACCATAAAACTATAAATTGAAAATATCATCGCGGATTAAACAGATACCTTACTTGCGCGAGAAACATACCGTATGCAAGATGGAGTTTGAACGAAGAGGAAGGAAAAAATAGAATTATTCAATTAACATATCCGCGTCGTATACAAATAAATATTTCTAAGAAATCTTCGGATACCGAAAGTACATTTTAAGTCCACTAACTACCTTTATATTTATGAGTAAGCTTCGAAATGTGGTAGAATCAGTATGGTTTCAGCACCGTCACACCTATTTCGAGGCTACCATCACAGTCCTCACGAGTGACGACGCATAATAATATGTAATCAACTTCAGATAGAACCTCTGTTCTATTCAGAATTGCTTACAGATTACAGAGTGCAGCGACCACTGACCATCATGCTCTTTTGCTACAAAGATTTAAATAAGGTTTATCCTTAGCCAGAGTTGCACGTGTTCGAGTAACAATGGAATTATGGATAATGTGTCTATGTTAGTTCGGCGGGTTCGACGCGCGGTGACACATCGGCCGGCAATGCGAAACGCGTCAGAAACAATCGAGGGCTTGCCGTACCTGCGCCGCGTGAGACCCATTCGTTCCTGATAGTACCATTCATGAGTATCTAGTTGTAAACTTATAAAAAATCCTAGAGACCTACCTGCTTTGCAGAGTATAAGTGTACGCTCTGTGGATAGTTTTAAATTTTTTTTGTCCAAAATAGGGTCGAAATGTTTCGGTTGTCCTTGATCATGGTAACCAAAAATTCTACGGCGGATCAAATTGTATTCGTAAGATTCTAATAGGTTTGTAAATATCTACAACATAGTATTGATCAGACGTAAATAAAAAAAATCGATGTTAGAAATCGATTATAATCGTAATATTTCTGGAATTATACTATAATCATTACAGAATTATAATGCAAAGCCACGTGTAGCTTTTAGTTTTAATGCTTACAAAAACAATTTGCAGTGGAAGCTCTATCGTCTAATTATAAATCCGTCACAAAAGCAGAACAAGTTTTGTATAAAAATGTATGTAGGTACATATAGTGTATGTGTGTAGCATACAGCGATGACGTCACGCCCGACGATAATATTATATTTTATGAGTCACGCGCTCCTTCCGGAAACACGGGGACACCGCTCAAGCGGCGATGGCCTACGATAAGTGACTCAGGCGCAGCCAGGGGTCGCTTTCATTCAACTGGTTTCCGAGAACTTCAAACTTACTGTTTTCTTGCGAAACGGTAATCCCGTTTCACGACCTTTGCTCTACTTTCGGATAAACAAAGGAAGCCTTGTAAGGCGATGACTTTCGGCTCATATTATCGTCATTTACTCTGAGTCTAGAATTATCGTCACGTACTTCAATATAATTATAGTAATAGATAGTGTTAAAATCACTTATTATATAATTTACAAAAATAAATATTTACTATTAATGCATGATTTATTTGCCCATGTCACAAACGAACTTTAAATGTATAATCTTGAAGCGACCCAGCATTGTA
>MOOZ01000736.1:152179-170096 GCA_002930495.1 Cecropterus lyciades | reverse complement strand
TATAATTTACAAAAATAAATATTTACTATTAATGCATGCATTATATTTGCCCATGTCACAAACGAACTTTAAATGTATAATCTTGAAGCGACCCAGCATTGTATTCGTTTGCACACAATTAAGCAGACTGTAACGAGTAAATAATACTTTAAATGTATAATCTTGAAGCGACCCAGCATTGTATTCGTTTGCACACAATTAAGCAGACTGTAACGAGTAAAATGAGTAAATAATTTACGATTGTTTATGCAGTATTTTGCTCGTTGCAACGTAAACGCTGCTTGAAAACATAATAAGTAGAACGCAGCCATCCTAAATGTACTGACCTACATACGCGCTACGACATATACGATAAAGTATTAAAGGTTTTAAATGCTTTTCAATTTTAGAAATGAGAGACGTTTCTCGAATTGCTACAATTAAACGAAACTTTACGGCCTCTACAGACAATGTTAAAGCGTGGCCTCGACGCGGCAAAATATGTAAACGTGCTAAAATAAGTGTCAGAACAAATTAACGGCAACAGCGAGCAGCGGCCCGCGAGCGGCTTCTGGGACAACAACCAGCGACGCCGCAACAATAGACGAGAGAAATGGTAACGAACGGCATCAGTCACGGGCGAAAGCCGCTTCGTACACGAGTGTAAAACATGATGATGTTCAAATCTTACGATTTGCGAATGTTTTCTACTAAAAGTCAATAATATTCCACAAAATTGACTCGAATGCATACAGAAAATACATGATTCTCAAGCTTTCTTCGTAATGTCAACATAATCTATTCTCAATGTAACGGTAATGCGCTTACGGTTACAGCTATAAAATATATATTAACGCGTAATGACACAATGTCACAAATGGAGTCTTAAAAACTACTGTTCATCTAACAAAAACGAATCGACGGTCACATAAACAAGCTGTTATGTGCCCTGAACGTGCAGGCAGACAACGGGGAATGAATACAAATGCTGGGAAAGAAAGCAAAGACAAGTTTTGCACCACTCAATATAACGTATTATCTTAACTCTCTATCTTATATCCTACACAGTAGAAAGAGATCCAGGAATCGACTGGAACATTCGAGATACTTTGTAAAAGAAGTGAACGAATTTTTAGAATATATATGGTCTAAAGGAAATGGAAATCTATCCATAAACGATTTGCATGTTTTACTAGTTTTATTATAAATGTGAAAGTTTGTGAAGATGTGTTTGTTACTATTTCACGTAAAAGTACTGGTCGGATTTCGCTGAAATTTGGCACACATATACTTTATGATCTAGTTTAAAACATAGTATACTCATAGTATACTATAATGTGGTAAACACCGACGCAGGTGGTGCCGCGGGAATAAGCTACTGATATAAAATATTTTGTGCTTAATAAAACTGAGCAACCAATTTGAAGAGATCTAGAATAACAGTAGAGAGAGGTATTCCGGCTGTGCGTGGCCACTGTGACCCGACGTGCTCTCACGTACCAGTGCCCACAACACCGATCCGCTCTTAGTTATAAACTGTTTTTGCGGCTGCCTTCAATTGTAATTTATTTACATTGCATTGTTTCAAGGAACAAAGACAATTTCGACGGCAAGATTCATTTTGCGCGATGACAACGGCAGATATAACAAGTAAACTAAAATTTAATAAACATTTTTCAAATGAGATTGAAAATATACTTCGACGAACTTCGGGTACGCGGAAGAGATAGCGTTCCCCGAGACCTCCAGCCCTATCGCGTAACTGTAAATCTATATCGTGTGTCGGCCGGTTGGCTCACTTATGCAGAAATGATACCTAACCGTGGCCGTGTGAGTGGAAACTGGACAACCAGCCCGACCCCATGCGAGCTGCACGCAACGCACTGATACAAGAGAAGCAAAATTATTTAACCACAGCAGGCAGGCAACGGGGTTGCGGCTAGATATTTGTTCCGAGCTAGCGTGGCCGCATGGGTGGTAATAACTCACTCAGTAATTGACCAATCAATTATATGTCTACTGCGATCGACTTTGACGTAAAATAAGAAGTAGTAGTAAAATTGTACCTCGTTAATGCCTGGAGGATTAATCAAAACAGAACGTATAATAAAATTTCTCTCGAACCTACGAAAGCACTTGAAGCAAAAGTTAAACAAATGTATCAGGTAGACACTTAAATACTTAAGTGCTGCTTTCAAGAAGGGTTTTCAAGAGGAACCTTTAAATAAAGTTACATTTACACACATGTGGTCACACTTCGTTGAATAGGAAAAAATGGTTTTTATTTAAGAATAAAATAAGATTAACTTATCCATCTATAGATTCTGAAGTGAAACTGTGATATGAGCGGATTTCGAAATAAAATAAGTGTAACGAAAACGAATTATCGGATAGACTATTGATATTCATTAGGAATCTATGCAGAAAAGTTAGGTCTGCCTTTACCGCGGTTCCCCTCGCAGCGAGCTCCACCGTCTCTCCGTGCTGGCCGTGGCAACGACACGCTTTCCCACGCTGTGTTAATTTGATTTAATTCAAACAGTGGGATTTAATTTCGCCACATAACGAGCGTTGCGCAACACGTGCCGCTCGATCGTAACTTCGCGACGAGATAAATTAATAACATGCGTCACGTGATGTCATGCATGTTGCACACTACTGCATCGATCGATCATTCATTTTGATGGAGCACGCGATTTTACTTGCACACTTTTGCAATGAATTTGTTAAGCAAAACACAAGCATTTAACTAAGTGGGCGTTACGATATTAAGGCGTGTAATACTAGCATTTGTTCCCGCTTCCACTTCAAGTATCGACCAATTTAAAGATGTTCAGGTAAATAAATGTTTTGTCTCGTAAACAAAATCATCGATTTTCAACATCGGGTCAAAATATTTTACGGTAATCAATAGTCTCCAATCAAATTCCAGTTACTTGTCTACAGTGGAGAGAAATTGCGAGATATCATAAGGCACGCTACATTGGCCGTCCAAAGACGAATAAGAAATGCATCATGATGACCAGGACCCGTCTGCCAAGAACGCAACGACTAAGAATTTATAATTATGAGCTTATACAGATATTTTTAAATTACAGCAAGTGCCATTTTATGTATATTATTTATAAACGGAAACAAACAAACGTTTACTTGATTTCAGAAATCGACCCAGGTAATCTTCAGTTAGGTCTTACCCAAGTAATATTTGGGAAGAATAGCTTAAGTATTTTCACACGGCCCGCAGGTACTTGAGGGGCTCTCGGGCTCTGCTAGCTGCGGCTTATCGCTGCACACAGAGCACCGTTATAAACGTTAGATGCGGCGGGCTCTGTGCTTCACGCTCCAACTTGCTAGTTTTGTTTTAGGTGGGTTGCAAAAATGTTTTGATCGAAACATTTGATGACGAAATAGGTTCAAAAGGCTTTATTTAAAAAAATATATGACTTTTACTTAAATACCAAAACAATATTTGACAAATTTAATTATTTGAGTGTACGTAGACATATTTGCACTCGGTGAAACTTTAACTGTTCAGATACCGTTTAATCAAATTGGTTACAGTTAAAAGGCACGTTTCAAGTTGTAAAAAGCATGATAAATATTACATTAAACATTCTTTTCAAAATATTAGTTTGTAAAAAATCTTCGGAAAGTGGTCATCATCACATAGGACAACTTATTGGGAAGTATATGTTGTATTGTTATCTTGGGAATATAAAAAAAATCTAACACTATATAAAGGAATATATAGTGCACGGGAGGCGAGGCAGGTCGGGCGCCTGTCTCTCCTCGCTACGTCACGCGCCGCTGACCGGCCCGCCACCTGTCCGCGGCCGCTGCCCGCGCCGCGATCGATCGCCCGCGCGACCACAGCTAGCTGCACCACACACCCCCTTCTCCGATGCATTCGACCGCCACCGAATATGCTACACTTTTATGTATGAGGGGCATAGTTTTCTTTATTCTGTGTTGATACTTGTTTAATGAAAATAACAACATGATATTCCAGATATCGCCTACAAAATTCTTTTGTTCGTAAAAATTGTCATTTATTTACATTATTATCTAGATATTGTAGTAAGTAATATTTTAGCACAAAATAAACTACAAACACGTAAATAAAATCGAAACATCTGTACATCCTACCCGTACGACCTAATCGTGAAAAGGGCTGAAATGATTTTGATCTCTGTTTTATATTTGTGATAAACATAGGCTTCTTGCATTTACATTTGCCAAAAAAGTACAGCAGGTTATACTTTCTGTGAGGCCAGTTCTTCCAGTCACTACACAATACATATAATTTACTTCCTCAGCTTTTCTGGATGTGGCAAACATGCGGATTTTACCGTGATAACGACAGACAAACATATTCACTACAGTTATTTTCGACCGATACAATAGTCTGAACGAATTGATCTCGTAAAATCTGCATGAAGCATCTACTGTCGGCTGTAACAATGTTGCGCCGAAGGAAAGAGCGTCAGAGGAAAGTTCTAATGCACAAAAACAAAACGCGCTTTCCAATAGCGAGCGCCGCCGACGACGGCGGCTTTGGGAGCTTACTTGTAGTTAAAACAACGCCATAACGCTCGCCAAACACAAAGAGAAGATGACTTTCCTTTGAAATACAACAACCTACTACAGCGTGCGACTTATAGCGTCTTAAAGAGTATAAGTACACATTCATACATATAATAAAAATGAAAGTTACTGTGTCTAGACATTACTTACATTTGTAAAAGAAATGTTTGGATGACTAAGATCTAGCTAATTTTAAAAACTAATTTCTATATTTTTTTAGATACATTGATCTGTTTCAAATAGCATCTTACTAAAACTACTGAATTTAAAAGATTGTAAAATATATTTATAGACCATATTTTGTTGTGACACTAAGTATTAGTGTCATTAAAATCCAGCTACTTTATCAAATGTTATTACAATGTAGTAATGATTTGTATGTTACAAACAAGGCACAGCTAGAACTAGATATGTAGTATATATCATTTAAAGTAACTAAAAAAATATAACTTCTAAAGGAATATTAATACTGTAAGGTCTCTTTTTACCCAGATTATTTATGCGATTTTATGCGGTATGTATATGTCATCCAAATTTCTTGGACAAACATACATAATATAGACTTGTTTATGAAGCCTGCAAATAGACAGTCTCCAAATGATAGGAAGTTTTCTACACAGAACGAGAATGCAGTGTGTGAAAATCAGATGATAATGATTAAAAAATGTAGAACTATTTTACTTTTTAATAAAATAAAATTAATTTTAAATCCAAGTTTATTTAAACCTTTTTTTTTCAAAGTCAAACCTAAGATTATCCACAGATGCGTTGCCTGACTGAGGACTAAGATGGATTGCCTCAGAAAAGTATGTCTCCCTTACCACACCCTTCAGACCAGAACACAACAGCGCATAACACTGCTGTTATTAGGCGCGTTATAGGTGTGGCAGTGGTGCTTCCGGAGTCAAACCATAAAGACTAGATAAAGTCGTACCACCTTCAAATATGAATTTATTTTAGACATTAAAAGTAATTTATTAAGCAGCTTGTTTCATTTAATTTCTGAAAACTTTTTTATCAGTTTTATGTTAATTTTAATTGGTTGCTCTAGTTTTACACAAGTTACTTTTTCAAGGCAAGTAAAGTCTTTTCTGTAGAATGTATCCACCACATAAAACAAGACGTTACAGTACTAATAATTCTTATTCGAAAACTAAACATTTATCAAATTGAGTAGTTAAATGTCAGGAACTTAAAATAGATGTGTAATTAAAATATGGGGCCATACCATTAGCATTTAGCCTATGATCAAATTGCCTCCCATCCACCAGTGTCGAGAAGCATTACATTTCCCGGGAGTATTAAATTGCTATTTAACTGACAGGTTTGGAAGTCTATCATGTGAGAAGAAGCTTACATATTATACAAAAATATGTTAAAGTTACTATTACTCTTACGATAATATCGAAAATGTCAAATACTTTTTTGAGATAAATATGAATAACACGACTAACTTCTATATGTATTTTGGCACTTGGTAATGTAGTCATGTTTAAAAATAATAGAAGTACAATGCTTTTACATTCATAATAAACATGTAAAAATATTGTAAAATGAAACAGAAGACCCAGAGCCAATAAAATCAAAAACAATGATGACATTATAATTGATCATTGTTTACACCGTGTCTCTACTTGGTCTGTGATGTAATCTGATGCTGGAGATATATCTGACTGTTGACTGTTATTTCGATCAGTCAAATTTATACACAAATAAAGATTCTAACAGCTAATTTAATTAACAGGTATTATTATAATTTGGCATCAATTCTATCACTCTCACTTCAAAATTAATTGCATTGGCATTATATTGGTTACTTTTATGGGATCTTTTAGGCAGACATGCCTTCAAATTCCCTCAAGTATGCTAACCAATGTTAGGCTATCCTACAAAAATGACTTGAAATACAAAATACCTAGAAACTGCCTACCTGATAATTTGCAGTCAAAAAGAGATTGAAATGATTATTTTTCTGGACAGTAATATAGACTCAAATAAATTGCCACGGTGTATTTCTATCTATGATTTTAATAATTATATACTGTAGTTAATTTGTCAAATGTTACTAAGATCAGTTGTAAGATTTTCCCTAAGCCGCATCAGAGAGGGGACAAAATCTAAATTATTATATAATTTTCAAATCCATGGTAATAATCCCATTTAGAAGCTGAATACTGGTGAATTATTATTTTTGAAAATTACCAATGATGGTTACTCATTACTCACTAATGTAAATTATAGTACTTATAGTTAATTAAGATTTTCGTATGTAATTAGATATTTTATGTCATTTTATGTTAAAAATATTGCAATACAAAAGAAGCTAAATGACTATGACTCATTTATATATAAACAGTATAGAATGTATATAAGATGATTCCGTGAATGTTAGACAAAATAGTAAGCGAATATATTCTGAATGTTTCATGAATACTTTTAATTTTAAATAATTCAGATTTTTTAAATCTTGTAAATTAAAATAAAAAAATTAAGTTTAAAGGCAAAGAACTATATAGTTCTACTACTTAACTACTATAGCTATGTTATATAAATACGATTACATCTAAATAAGGTGATATTTTTGCCCTGTCGATATTAAAAAAAACTGGGTAAGTTGTTAATAACTTAATTAAGGTTTAATAATTAACATAAAACATGTAGGATCTAAATTGAATTATGTAGTTTTGCATTTTCACTTTACATCCAAAACTAAATTTTCACGATATTACTATACACAGGGTAAACAAAATTAAACATAGATAGTAAGATATGACAAAAGAGAATGCACTGACCTGCGGCGTTGAGCGCCGCGCAACGCCTCCAGCCAGCTATGCCCAGCTTCATTACGTTAAACAATCAACTAAACACAACTATAACACCGACGCGGTAACACGCTACGAATACTAAAACATATTTCGCGAGTAAATTGTTGTCTACGGTAATAAAACTAAATTATACAAAAAAAAACACAAAACGAAGTCAGAAAAACGTAAAAATAAAATATCACCGTCCAACGTCCATGATTGACTAACTTAAACTGACATAACATGACAGTGACATTATACTGATGTGTTTACTTTGAAGTTTTGTACAGTCACGAGTGTCAAGTAAAGGTATAGCGTAGGGATGG
The DNA here is from genome assembly GCA_002930495.1 of Cecropterus lyciades. Lineage (NCBI taxonomy): Eukaryota > Metazoa > Arthropoda > Insecta > Lepidoptera > Hesperiidae > Cecropterus > Cecropterus lyciades. Next base: position 162,403 of record MOOZ01000736.1, on the reverse strand, counting down.
ACATATGGGAAGTGCATATCGACATATATCGAATCGATATTTATCAAATGTATTAATATATTTTGACGACAAAATATCGATATATTGATATTTTCCCCCGTAAGCGATTATCTATAAAAATTATCAAAATATTCGAAATTTGAAAGTAAATACACCTCTTGCTGTATGTTTTGACGTCAATTTTATTATTAAAAAAGTACATAAATTTTATAACCCATACAGCCTACCTACTCTTCAAAATTTATGAGATCGGACTGGTCGAATACATGATGTTGCGCATAAGTAGACAGTCTGCTGTCGGCTTTGAAAAATATATCGATTTTGATACGAATTCGATTAGAAAATCGATATATCGCGAAAAGAAACATCGCTATTATGTGAATTATTTTTTGAAAAAATATTGATATTTTTATATATCGATTTTTTTAGTACGGCGTACAAAACAAGCTGGTACTTACATTGAGTACTGTCCATTTAATATACGGCATTGTACTTTATTGAACATTTGAAGAAAGAATAGACAGGGTTTATTTATATTTACCATTTATTAAACATTCAGTTTTTCTCTATAAATAAACAAAGAAGCTAACTTCTTTCTTGCTTAGTAGATTTCATATTAATTCAATACGATCTATTATTCAAGCAATTCTTATAATTTATTTTAGTATATTTAAACGATATGAGAAAAATATATTGATATAATATAAATAAAGAAGTTCGGAAAAAAATTAATGCACATTTTTTTTTAAAATTTTATCTGTGACCTATTTACAGTGAATATAATGACAAGTTTAAAAATGTTGCTATTTTCTAAAAATGGCAGCCTTAATGTCGTAAGCTTTTCTTTTTTTCTTTAGAAAAGTTTTAAATACGGATTTATAGATATAAAATAATGCCATTATTGACGTCGATCCGCAATATAATCGTTACAAAGAAAGAAATAAGCATCAAATGTGGAACGTTAATATGTGCCTCATATTCGTTGTGAGTATCAACTACGTGGTTATAGCCTTTTTGTACATGTAGATTTGCTTGAATTAATTTTATCGAGAATCGGCCGGTATGGCCGCTGTCGATCATAGTAAGCCGTGATTGGACCATATTATTTTTAATTGCCTCTTTTTAGGTGGCGTAACTCCACGAGCAAATGTTGAACGGATCGAACGAAGACGAAACCAATAGTTCCAATATAACAATAGAGAATAGAAGTAATATGAGCGCCGGAACGGCAAGGTTGGAGCGCGAGCTGACCAGCACGCGGCGTCTGCTCTGGGGCGACAACGTAAAGGAGGACGTGTTTCGGCGCTGGGCGCAGGGCTTCCAGTTCAGCGCCGACGAGCCTAGCGCGCTCATCCAGCAGGAGGGAGGACCCTGCGCCGCCATCGCGCCCGTGCAGGGCTTTCTGCTCAAGATTCTTCTTTCGGAAACTCCCGGACATAGCTTACAAGATTTGACATCCGAGAAGTGCAATTCTTTACTGGTTAGGGCCGTATGTACTATAATAAGCCAGTGCCTAGCTTCTAAGTACAATGTGGCCGTTTACCGTAAGAACGATGCGGATGCAGAGACCAGCAGCGGCGTTAATGTTAGTGTGGAGGAACAGTCATGTGATGCCATTGACCATTTCCATCGCAGAATTGAGGTGCATTCTTTTCAGACATTATCAGAAGTGGAAGCGTTTTATACAAGGAACATTCGTATTCTGAAGGACAAATATGGTGTTCTACTATTATTGTATAGTGTCATTCTTAGTAAGGGAGTGGATACAGTCGAAGCTGAATTAGCCGAATTGTCTGACCCATTGATACATTCGACATATGGCTATGGCTCCCAGGGACTGATCAATTTGATGCTGACAGGAAGAGCAGTGGCTCACGTGTGGGACCATGAGCAGGTTGTGGGGGGATTGCGGTTGAGAGGAATTGAGAGGCAGAATGACATAGGTTTTTTAACCATAATGGAACACATGCAGTACTGCACTGTGGGTTCCTTTTATAAAAATCCTAAACATCCAGTGTGGGTGCTCGCATCCGAGACACATTTAACTGTATTGTTCTCACTGGAACGACGACTGGCAGCACCCGAAACTGTAGGTGAATCGGCAGAGCGAATATTTAGATCATTTGACCCTGAAGGAAATAACTTTATCCCCTCGGCCGCCCTGCAAGATGTTCTGTGTGCTGCCGACTTGGTCTGTGAACCTGAGTATGTAGAACTAATGAGAAGAAAATTAGATTCTGAAAACTTAGGTATAATATTATTAAGCGCCTTTATGGATGAGTTCTTCCCTGGGTGCGAACGTGGTGCACCAGACACATTTACTCTGCACCACTACAATGGGTTATCTCGCAGTAACCCCGGCGGCCGCGTGGCGTACCGCACGGGTCGCGCCGCGCTGCTGGAGTGCCCCATGCGCGCTGCCACCACAGACCCCATGCTAACCTGCCTGCAGACCAAGTGGCCCAGCATCGACGTAGTGTGGGACGATGGTACATCTCCCTCTCTCAACTAGCATTGGGTACCTTTTGTGACCAGAACTCATACTGTGACACAGTGAGGCGAAATTATCATAACTTGAGATATGTTGCGGAAAATTCCATTACTTTATTGTATTGATTAATTTATGTATAGAGATTGTATTGAATAATTTGAGGCCTGTGCAGATGAAGTATTCACTAACATGGACAGCTATTTTTCATAAATTTGATAGGTTACTGACATTAAAAGTACTATTGTTAATGTTAGCTCATTGCCCTGAGCATATTGATTTGGCAATGATTCAAAAGCAGTCGTGGGACATGATAGAGTTACTGTCACTGCTGGAGTGATAACAAATGCAGCAATAAACTTTATATAATTGTGAATGTTATTGCTTCTAAAGAAATTGTGAGATTTATTTCATGTTATTTTAAATAACAATCTGTTCGAGTATGGGTCTTCTCAACATTTCATATTTAATTATTTTTACTAGTGCACATAACAGATAGCTTCACATTATTTTCTATAGGGAGCACAGTCTTGCACCAAATTTTTGTTTTCTTTATCCATCTAATTGATAAACATGTTCTGAAAGTGGTTTTGATAAGTGACCAAACATTTTTTACTATATTAATTGGGCTTTTATGATTTAGCTATTTATACCTGGCAGTGTAGAAGAGTCAGCAGCAGCTGTGCTCAACATGTATGGATAATAAAATATTATTTCCTTGTGTAGTTTTCTATATCACCGGGTCAAAGATTTATTATTGTTTTTGCAATATAAAAGTGTATTGGTACATGGAAAAAATGTTTTATTTTTGAATCTGCAAATACAAAGATGTATTGATAACTTCTTTTGCAAAAGGATAAACAGTTCAATAAGAATAAATAATTTAAAAAATACAGTACATATAAATACTTGTATCCCGTTTCAACATCGTGTCAGCTTATCAGATAATTACCAATATGTTGTGAAAGTGACTGGTATAACTTTGGAAACTTGGATTTTGTATGGCTCTATCATTAAAATTACATTTTTCAAATTTCATGTGAAATAGCTGTGCACATGTAATTATATTATAAAGGTTATATTATATTTCAAATACTTTCAGTTGGTCTTCAATAATAGAGAAACATGCTTTTTTAATATACCTTTATTGAGTTTTATTTCCTATACTATAAACTGAAACTAATGCATGTTAGTACATAGTACAGTATTAAGCAAACAGTATAAATCTAAAGTTCTTCTTAGATTATTAATAATTACTTTAAATCATTATTTTATCTTGAATATTAAATAAAAGACAAATTTATATTTTTTTAATAATTGATCTACTTGTGTTAAAAAATTATTTTCGCTGTGACACTTATCACTCGATGTGATTATTCCCATATTAGCAAATTTAGCGCCATCTATCTTAAAATCATATAACTAACTTAAGAATGAAAATATTGGCATATGAAATATAATATTGTAAGTTTTGGGAGATTTTTGACTTTAGGGTGGTATTAAATAAATGTGCAATTCATCGAAAAATTAAATTAAATGTGATCTATTAAATTAAAGTATTGCAAAATACTTTATCTTATAATGAAGTCACTTTCAGTATGTCAACAACGAACACATTACAGTCTATAGCTAGGGTTGCCACACGTACTTTATAATAAAGTATTGTACTTTATTTGGGGAAATTGTATTTTATGAGAAAAGTAAAGTACGCGAAAATACTATATTTTGCAAGATTCTATAGCAAGCTTAACCTTTCCGCTGACAATTACACGTTTTAAGTTATAGCACACATGTGTCCTATGGATACTCTATGGAACACGATCAGTAATTTTATATATAATATACATTATTACCAGGTATAATATAAGATTTCTTAGACAAAAAGATCATAAATAAACTATACACGATTTTGTTTTAAAAGATTTGATGCATTCATATAATCATTTCATATTTTATGACATTCAAAATTGTATGCTGTCAACATCGTATAACGCAAATATTCAGTACAATATGGCGGGAGTTTGAAGTGATTTGGTGTAATTCGTTTTGCGTGTTTATAAAATAAAAAAGTAAGTAAATTGTTGTTTATTATTAATAATTATTATTTCAAACTAGCATTACTGTGTAATAGGGTTTTGTATGAATTTATACAGCAAAATAGCGTCATGTATCGTCTTTCGCATAAAATTTCATTTCGGAAGTAAATGAATCCAAACAAATCAAATGTATTTAAAACTAATATGGTAATGTTTGTGAAAATAATAAATATTTTCTTAAACAAGGGAAATGTATCATCAAAAAAAAATATGGCATTCTATTCAATATTACTAAAAGTATTTTATATTAGATGGTTTATGCTATGCAAATACTAGGGATGTGCCGCACTAATAAAATCGTCTTTACCGTTTTCTTATTATATTGATTTTCTCTCTAAATATAATTTTTAATAATTCTCGATAACATCACATGACACATGTTAATAATTTTGTAGAATAATAATTAATTATGAAGAATGTATAATTGATAATGGAATATCATAATTAATACTTTGTAAAATATAAGTAAATACATAAAATAAGATCAACTTTAATATTTTTTCGTTTTCAAGTTAAATAAATATCATTATTAAATAAATTTCATTACACTTTTTTGTAAAGAATTGAGAATATAGAATCTTTTTAGAAAGATTATGCTGCTGTTATTTTTGGGAATGAAGAGAATTCTGCAATAGTAAATGTTAGAGAGCGGAGTGTTCAGTACAAAGTTTACATCAACGTGTCGACTAGTGACCCCCTACGACTAAGTTTCTGAACGAAAAAATACATTTGTTAATAGCTTTTTGATGAACGGACAAAACAGTATTATACATTTATGACTGAAATATATATCTAACGTAACGACTATGATGCTCATCAGAAAAAAGGTAAAAACTGCAAAATTGAATACCTGACTGCCAAAATAAATAGATTCCAAACAAAGCACTATAGGTATGCACGTCCATTGCTGGACATAAGTTTTTCTTGTTGTGATGGCTTTTATATTTTGGTTATCTTAGTAGACAAATAACTTTCACAAAAATTGAAAACAAAAATAAGCAGATGGGGACAGCGCTTAACTTTAACATCACATAACTATCTTTAGTTTTGAGTATAAACCGAAAATTTTTAATTTAAAAATTAAACTTATTAACATTAATCAGCTTTTAGGGAAATATTAAGTATATGTGTATATAATAACACATGTAAATAAAATAAACATGAGCTAGTATAATTTTAATGTAATAAATATATTTTACAAAAAAAAAATATTTTCTACACGCCTAACTACACTACAAAAATAGCTCAACGCGCCTAAATTTTTTCACTTTAATAAAACAGGATTGACGCAATATACGTATTGTTATGTTCAACTGTACTTTTTGTAAAAAATAACTGGTATTATGTATAACAAAGGAATATTAAATTCTAAAAATTTAAGTTAGAAATATAATATTTCGTCCATTTCAATTTACAATAAGAATTTACTAAAATAATATCGAAAAATATTTAACCGATATTAGCACAGTCACATCCCTAGAGAATAATATCTGCGACTTGTAACGTAACGTAACGTTGGTGTATATTGTTATTTATTACGTATAATGAGTTGAAAACGTATATTTTATTTGTAAATAATAAACGGTTTTTCTATTCCGTTTTTTTTCGATGATATAACTAAGTAATAATTAAGTATGTTGAAACGTAGCGGTGGTGATATGCTCTTATGTGGAGAGGTGCGGTGACGAGACGGATGAGATGAGGCGAAGGGGTGAGGAGAGGTGTGGTGGTTGACGTTTGCCAGGGCTACCATATATTTAAAAATAAGAATGAGAACAATATAATTTAATAGTCAAATATTTCTAAAAAGTGTATTTTATTTATCGCATGTCCTTCACGTCGTTATAATGTTGTTGTTCTTATGTTATGGGCTTGCTGTATTTGTTCACGTAATACAGCAGGCCCATAACATAAGATTGTATTTGTATAACTAAATTTGTACTTTCAGACGATAAAATTGAAAAGTTGTATAAGTCTGTGTTGTTTTTTTATTATAAAATTCCTTTTTTTATAGCACGACCGTAGCAAACGAGCATGCAGCCTGCCTGATGATAAGTGGCTACTGCCGCCCATCTGTAATCAACCTTAGATAAGATCAAGGTCTCACCCAAGATTGGCCACAGATGCGTTGCTACCCCTGAGGACTAAGATGGAATTCCTCGGAAAAGTATGTCTCCCTTAACACACCCTTCAAACCAGAATACAACAGTGCATAACACTGCTGTTATTAGGCAGAAATAGGTGTGGCGTCCGGAGTCGAACCACAAAGAACTCTACCACCTTCTCCTTCCTCAAATATTTATAAAATTGGTAACACATAACAAAGCATCGTAATATATTTTTGTCTTATAATTTTTATATCTTTTCTTTTTGAATAAAATCAATAAACGTTGTAATGGTATCTTATATTTTTTGAATATCCGAAAAATAAATAATTGAATAAATTATGACACTTTTTCGCTATATTATTGGAGAAACACACATGTAAAATGTTAATTACATCTAAAATTATTATTATACACAATTAGTATTTGATATATATTAAAACGCCTAATAAAGAAACGATTACTTTTTATTTCATGCTAAAATATATTTTTTTATAGATTCCGTCATTAAACATAACAAATTAATTGGAAGCCATTTTTCAAAAAAATGTATTTTCGGGTTGCAGTCAACTGGAGGTAAGTTGTCATTGTCAAAGTTAGCGGAAGTGATAATGGTGACTTTTTTGCTCGTCAAACTGTACATACACAGGTGTCAAAGATTATCTTCTTTTTTCTTCGCCGATTGGAATTCTTCTCGCTCCATCCTTAAAATTTTCCTAGGTCAAAAAAAAAAATAGGAGAAACGTAAATTGTACCTTATTTTGAAACGACATACTTTTGCTTTTCTACCTTTTATAGTCAATGTACTTTATTTGCTAAAAAAAAAAGGTGGTAACCCTATCTATAGCATTCAAGAGTCCAATATCAGCAGGGATCTTAAGTTAACAACCATCGATAGCAACATTGAATTGAACATTGTGAAGAAAATCGATTATGAAATTATGGAGTTGATTCACGTACAAGAATATATAATCCATCCACGAAAATATCGAAGATTAGAGGGAGTTTTGAAATTCGCTCTTTAATTTCTTTTTCCGTTCAGAAATCAAAAGTAAAAAGTCATTCTTTTCTGTAATAATTAAAGTTTGATGAAAAACTCCCACATAAAGTTTATATATATTTACTAAATAGAAAAAAACGTATGTTCAGTTGACTGCCATTTATTTATTGCTTAGTATCTATTAAAAGGATCGATTCATTAATTGTCTATTCCATTGATTATTTCATTTAGTCAGTTGTTACAGTATATAGAAGTGTACTCTGTGGTCAGTTGACTTGACAGTTCGTTTCGTACAGTATTTTTATTTTTTGTTACTGTTTTATTTTTTCATCAACATTTTAATTTTTTGCATAGTAGATTAAACAAGTAAATACTAAATATTAGTATTTGACAAATTTTACTACATTGAAGTTTTTTGGACTTGTAATAATAAGTTTTATTATTACAAGTTTAAATTTGTTCTAAGAAATGTTCTATTTATATACAAAAAATGTATAAATTTGGAAAATCATAAAAATTAAAAAGCCGTAACTTCCATCAATCAATACAATGTCACGTGTGGAAAAAAATCGCGAGTATGATACTTATGTAGATGATACATATGATCCAATAAAAGTAGGATCAATTGACGGTAAGTGAAGCCAATTGAGATGTGTGACATGTTTATTTTGTTAAATTTAGTATGTGGTGCGTGGTTCCACAGGCACCGACACGGAGCCCCATGACCGCGGCGTCGTGCGCGCGCTGCTCGCCCACTACGAGCCCAACAAGCTGGTGCGCGGGGAGCCCACTCACACTGTGTTTGTCGGTCGGCTCAATCCGAGAACTACAGAGGTTTCGATGCTTTGGAATAATTACACTATCGTGATTTGAATGACTCTTAAATACAAGTGATTGGTGTGTACCAGGAACGATATGTTGTTTTTAAAATATGTTTGTTGCAGGAGACAATAAAAGGAGAGTTCTCCAGATGTGGCAAAATTGTTTCATGCCGCCTTGTCAAGGATATAGTCACGGGGAAGTCCAAAAAGTATGCCTTTGTAGAATTTGACAATTCCTTTAGCATGGAGCGGGCACACTCCTTTATGCACAAGGAGATTATAGATGGAGCAGAAATACTAGTGGAGAGGGAAGCCGAACGGTGTGTGCAAGGGTGGAGGCCTCGGAGATTGGGTGGGGGGTTTGGCGGTCGGAAGGAGTCTGGGCAACTCAGGTTTGGATGCAGAGAGAGACCCTTCAGAAGACCCTTAATGACTTTCATTAAACAGGAATCTAATAAAATTAAAAGGTATTAGCACAGGATTTTTGTTCTATTCTTATCAATATTAAAATCTATTATGAGAAACTATAACTTAGTATATATATCTACTGTTTTCTTTTCAGGGAAATGTTATGATTTTTGCTAACTAGTGTCTATTTAAATCACAAATATTTTATTGCTGGTAATCTCATTTTATTCAAAACTTCAAAACTGGCTAATCTACGGAGTCATGCCTCATTGTCACATCAATCAATTCATAATGTGTGGACAATGTGTACAACATGTTGTAAACAGTTCCAAGCCTGGTGCAGAGCATTCACAGCTACAGAAGTATTCCTCTCTATCTTGCAAGCAATATTATTAGCATTTTTCGTTGCTTTTCTTACATTTTTATTATTGCATTTTATAGCATGCTCACATGATGCAAATATAGAAAAGTATGACACTAGTACAGGGACAACAGAAGAAGGAATACCAACTAATTCTAATGATGGAATAAATACATCACATGGACCCACTACACATGTTGAAATGTTCACCACACTTGCACCAGGAATAGAATGCACATGGACACCATCAGTAAAAACGACAGTTGTTACACAATACTTTGAGGATAATGAGAAGAATCTTCAAAATGATACAGTTGCTCCTGAATTAAAGAGACCTCCAGTAATCCTACCTGATGATGAAGCAATAAATAATCAATCAAACAGGGATCTTGCAGATATCAAGAAACCTTTTATAATGGCATTAATGAAAATGTCACCACATGATATGACATTTGGGTGTATTGTTACTATTATATCTGAACATTGGGCGGTGACAGCAGCAAGTTGCATGGAGTCCCATGAAGAAATAAATTCACTAGATTCATTTGTTATGATGTATCATATTTTAGAGCATGGTAAAAAATATCCGATATCACATGCAGTGGTTCACCCCCAGTTTCAAGGAACAAACACAAGTTACGATATCATGTTGGTCAAATCCAAACACAAATTGACCACTAGTAGAGACGAGTTACTGAAATTACCCACATTGATAGATTACTTTCTGATTACTATCGGGGAAAGGCTCAGTATGCTCAAATTTGAAAAGTGGTGAGTTACATGACATGACGATACAATATGGAATACGTGAATAACATATATTCAATATAAGGATACATAAATAGGTCAGATGTAGAATAATCATGTGGTTTTAGGTATAGAAGACAGGAGAGCGGAAGACGTGACGTGCACGAAGTATCGGTGTACGCGCTGCCGGCGGGACGC
>MOOZ01000736.1:124330-140193 GCA_002930495.1 Cecropterus lyciades | reverse complement strand
GCCAGCGCGCGCCCGCCGCCGCGCGCGCGCGCCGCCCCGCCTGCGCCGCCAGCGCCAGCGCGTGCCCCCACAGCCCCGCGGACAGCGCCCACTCTGCGAGAACGACACGCACGCCTTACTTAATACACGAAATAATATCGATAGATTAAGGTTGTCGTCGTAATCACGTCGGCCTCATTCCACTACTCGACGTATGCATCCCTCGAGGTGTGCCACGACGCTCGGCCCTCCGCTTCTCTGATCCGGCCACGGCCACGAACTTTCCTCAAGTAGTCGATCTAAAGAGCCGGAGAGCGTCCTTCGCTACGGCCCTAAGCTATCGATATTTCTTCTGTTATGAACGAAATAAATATATCCTCTCGCATTATTAGTGAGAATATAAAGCGAAACCAATAAGTCGACGAAAAAAAATATGTATATTCTTTAACATTAACATCAATATTATATTATTATCAAAAATCAGAATAAGCATTAATTATTATCATCAACCACTACATCTGTATACAAACTCCTATAGTTTCTTTTAACGCATATTAAATAAAATTGTAATGTTCGTGAAATGATAAATAAATCAAAAAAGAAATGTATAAAATTTGAAATGAAAGTAATAATTAAAACATATATTACCGAGCGCCTCCTGTCTGTTGCCGTATATAAGGTACTCGCGCAACCGGTCGAGCGCCTCCTTCTCGCTGACGTTACACTCCTGACGAATCATACCCTCTTTGTCTACCGCTGGAAATAGTAGCAAACAAAAATATGTCAAATAATAATATAGGCATTAAATATTTATTTTACACATTTTATATAGGTACATAATTAAACTAAGGCAAGACTTCTGTATCCTTTTTCTATTTTTGTCTTATTTTTTTTTGTTTGGAAAAATGTTATGGTCAATGTTCGACCGTAACATTTTTCCCAATAAATTGAACTGAACTACAGAATAATACAAGGAATGTACTAACGTAATGTATCGAGTACGACGGGAGGGTCGGGCGAGGAGCGCTCGTCGGACCGCGCGCCGCTCCCTCCCGACGACCGGCGGGATTCTGCAACGGAAGCAAACGCGGTTAAAAATATTATGCAGAAAGTTTTGATGTGAAACATCTATAAACGCAGGTAAATCTGATCATTGGTGTGGCGAGGCTTGCCGTGGCAACGGGTTCGCCACACCGTACACACTACTACATATAGACGGTATATATAACATAGTTATATACTTGAAAATTATATTGAATTTTTATATTTAATAAAAAAAAATATTAAATAAATAGCCATAATTTTCTGTAAAAAATATCTTACTTATTGTTTATGCTATATATTTAGTTCCAAGTCGTAATCTTGTATTTTATGCATATTATTTGTGCGAACACGATGTGGCAACATCTGGCAGGCGTCACGTGACGGCTAAGATTTTTTTATTCCTAAACATACTAACATTAAGCCTATGATAATGGTTAAGAGGGTGCAATTGCTTTACGACTATTTTTGTTATTTATCAGTATAATTATTTTTGCAATGATCCAACAAGATAAATTGCCTTAATTAACTAAAAGGATTCACTTTATTGGATCGTTATCATGTTCATTAATTTATGTATGTTTGGATTTTAAATAAAAAAAAAATATATACTTCATTCCTTCCGAGATTCTTATACAATAGGTACCTGTTCTTGGGGCGGGCTTGGCGGGCTGTTGCGCCGTGTACTCGAATTCGCGCGTATGCTGCATTAGAAGCTCTGCGATGTCGGTGCCGACTACCACCTGATGTAATAACAAATTTTATGCATTTATCGTCAGAACGGGGTGATGGTAGACCAAGTGTTGATGTGAACGATGATACGACGTCCGTGGACATCCACACTGCTTATGCATCATAGACTATCGAACAACTTGAATTTTATTATTGACGGAAAGGCCGCGGCTTCCGTGGTGGAACAAATAATGATAGATAATAATAAAATGCATTTAATGCAACTTAACGAATCATAAAAAAACAAGTGGAGTTATGGTAATTTTCGTGTTAAGTTAAGTTACACAAAATAAAGTGTTTTTATTTTGTATAGGCCTATGGCACCTTGGCACCTGTAAATTGTCAATTACAATATTTTTTATAGCATATTTGGGAAAATTATTTCAACGGCAACTATTAATTAACATGGCGGATCTATCTTCATTCGTCATCATAATTAAATCTCGTTGCTCCAACCGACATATACAATACACGGACATAGAATCGTGATGCTGCTTGATTTTTATTTAATAAGATGAAATGACTAAAATAGTATAATCGTGTAAATGTGTGCACAGATGACGTATGTGAGCGTGTGTCGGTGTGTACCCCGTTCTGGCGCAGCAGCAGCGCCAGCAGCTGCCACAGCAGCGCGCGGCCGGCCGCGTCGCGCGCGCCGCCCGCCGCCGCCGCCGCCGCCTCGCGCACGCGCGCGCCGCAGTACTCCATCACGCTCTTCTTGTGCGTCACGCCTGACACACATGAGACCCGTTTTACAAACTTGCATATACGGACATTTACGGTGCTCGCGTCGATGACGCATTTGTTACGTTTGAAATTGTTAAATATCGCTTGTATCTTATATGAATAGATGAACTGCATGCTCTGAACGAGTATGTATTTCACCTGATGGTAAGTTAGTTCAATCTGATAAAAACCGAGCACCGAGCTAGTTCAATCTGATAAAAAAAACCTACTTACTTCTACCCAACTGACCCATACATAAATTTATCAGTATGGATTAAAACAGAATCGGAACGCCCGAAGTTCAGAGATGAGTACAGATATGAAACGGCATTCAATGCGTTCTACGAGCTGCACACAGCCCTAAATTGGGTCCAAGCTCGTATACGGTGTGAGACGGGGGCGCACAGCTATACTTACCAAGTATCAAGGCGTTTAGGTCGGGATACATGATTTCTATTCGGATCTTTTGTTACTCTGCGTGTTAAGCTAATTTATATTCTATGCGAGTGTATACATTTGTACGGTTTCTTGCTACATACATTATTTGATTGTTAAATGAAATATGTGGATTAGGATTTACTGTTTTATATTTTCCACGATAAGTGTACTGTATGAACGATGAAGGCGCCCTTCGCGAGAAATGCTGACCTGCGCAAATGCACGGTTGTACCATACACTTTAAATATAGTGCTTTTTATTTATTACAAGAGCTTGCAATTAATACAATAATAAATGGTAGCCGTTTTCCATAAATATTTGTGGCCAACTTCATATAGAACAGCGCGTCGATCGCATTCACACCTTTCCAACAAAAACATGAAACGCTTCACACTAGAAACAGCCACGGCGACGATATCACGGCGACCGTATCGTTTCGATCGGCACACGAGGTGTCGTGTAGTTACCCTTGACGAGCGGGCCGGGGAAGGCGGCGAGGTCGGGCGCGGGCAGCAGCGCGCGCAGCGGCAGCAGCTGCACGGCGGCGGGCCGCCCGTCCGCCGGGTACGCCGCGCGCACCACCACCAGCGACCGCGCCGACACGCTGCCCTGCGGACACCACCGCGCCGTCAACGCTCGCCCACGGAGTCCCACCGCTCTAACTCACTCCAAGTTACCAATACGATACAAAAAAAAACTATTCACAACTATTAATAAAAATTCCCGTACACAGAATTACGCCATTTATTGCCATGGGCTATTGCCCAAAGTGACGTAACAATATTTTGTTACGTCACTTTATTCCGCAAATTAAAAATATATATCCTCTGTCAAAAACATACCGATAAACGAGCTCGATATTGATAATAAATACACTAATACTGCTGAGATTAATGTGCTACTTGTAACGTGAGTTTTAGGTCCAGGATGATAGTCGTTATGAGTACCTTAATGTGTGCAGTGGAAAACTTGAAGGGTGTCATACGCTCCGAGCGCACCGTGGACTCCTCCAGGTGCAGGTTCAGCGACGCGTCCGTCGTCAGCTCCCTGACAAAGCAGTCATTATTATTAATTTTTATGCATCATCGACGAACTTTTTTATTTTTAACTTTTTATATTTGTTATATAATTATTTTGGTTGCCCGATTATAGTTATTAGACAATTGGAAATGTATAGAATTACGTAGTTCACAAATAAAATCAAAGGGAGTATTGTGCCTTTTCTTTGTCAAATTGAAGTAGCAAACGAGCATGCAGTCCATCTGATGCTAAGTGACTGTAGCCCATGGATATTTGTAAGATACTTCATATAGGACAAGGGATTTATCTGAAGTCGATCAAAGCTACGTGGCCACTCCCGAGGACTAAGATGCTCGCCTCAACCACAGTGCGCCGGCAACTACAATTATTTTTTGAGCTGTTATATTGTATTGGTGCTGTTAAGTTAATCTTATTATAATTGTTTTTTTTTAACATAACTAACTTTACTAAGCGTGCAATAAATATGCATAAAAACTATAAGCAAAACATGATTACCTTAATGCAAATACTGACTATAAATGTGTTATAATAAAATAAATAATAAGGTTCGACCAGGGGGTGCTGTGGCGACCTCCCGATACTCATCAAAAGATGACGTCACCGTATTCTGAATCACGCTATCGAAGTTTTCTCAAAATTCTACATATACATATATACAAGTTCTGAACAGAGACTCTCGCACCACGGCCGCTCCCCTGGCATGAACACCTAGCCCTCCCCTTTGCCAAAGCACCGTGAAAGATTAAACGTCCGTTGATACATAAAATATATCAAATTATTTTTACTATTTGCAGCTCACGTTTTGGTACATAAATATATATGTATTAATTCAAAATCAAAATGTTCATAAAGCCTGGACCAAGTGCAAGTTGGAATTGGCACATAAGATATTGCTAATACTTCCGTATAAAGTTTATTTTCGTTTATTGCATTCATATATGCAGCAATAGTCGGAAGAAAAATAAACGTGACGGTTGTTGTGTGTGAGAGTGTGATAGAGAACAGTTAGCGTTACCTGTCGGAGCAGTCCGGCCGCCAGCCCGCGCGCCACGCCTCCCTGCGCACGCACGCTACACTGGCCCCGCCCACGCAACCACCCGCATTTATGTACACAATCGATATACCGACGCACTAAACTCTTCATTTCGCTCCTAACGGTATTCATAAGTGCATGCATTGGAAATCGTAACCATCACTGAATAATTTCAGATGGAGCCTTACTGGTACTTTATCTGTATGGTTAGTAACATTCCCGTTTTTTTAAAGTAACAGAAACAGTTAAGAATTCAGACGATTTTTTTTTTTTTTTATTATAAAGTACATGATCCGAAGATATGATTAGATTACAGTTGCCAAACGAAATTACTAATATTCAACCTATTTCTTTGCTATTTAAGTTGCAAGTTATGTATATTGAATACTTATAATGACTTTTACATTCTAATCGAAATTACAAGTATCAACATTCTACAATAGATGTAACTTCTCTGAGTATGTACATGTATGTAATTAATCCAGACTAGGTATATTATTGCTTCATAGTATGCGGGTCGTTGCGAGCTACGGGTCTACCGTTACAAAATACCAAGCTGAGCTCTCGATGCCATTCCAACGAGTTCAATTCTCGGTTGATAATATGGTGCAACCTTAAGGTAATCCATATGAAATGAAGCGAAAATCTGAGTTAAAACGAATTTTACAGATCGATTCATGCATTCAGCAAGTGTTCATTGTAAATATATATGACAAATGAAAGGTTATTCGAATGGCAAGGAGGCGTGTTGCTACAAATATCAAATGTATATAATGTACAAATAAAAAACACCTTTTACATAAACAACTGTGTATTTGCACAATACATAGTTGTAACTGTTATACCTCGTGATATGATGTAATTCATTGTATCAACTGCATTATAAGTATTTAAAAAGCATAATCTCAAGCATCATAGGCTGCACCAGTTTCCTTGTTTTTATTTTTTATTTACTAAACCCATTCTGAAGCAGCATGGTGACATACAGCCCCCAGCCTTTGCTTAATTAGGTGTACAAATGAATCGAGCAGTATTAAATTAATGAAATATTAAAAATCTACAAATGCACTGGTTATAAAAAAGATTATACTATCGTGAGTATACTATGGATGGTCAAACGAAAATGCGGTTATATTAACGAAATAGGAGAATGGCTGGTCGCTGATTGGGTAAGACACACCCGTCATTATATAGACAAATATCCTCGGTATAAGTGTAATCTACTTTTGTATATAATGTGTGTTAGTGCATAGCAGTAAAGGAGTACTCGGCTACTGTGTGTGTGTGTGTGTGTGTGTGACGTACGTGTCGTTCCCCTTGAGGCCGGTGGCGCTGGAGCGGCCCGAGTGCACGCTGCCGCGCTCCTCGCCGCGCGCCTCGTACGCCGCCGCGCCGTACCCTGCACGCGCGAACACACTTTAATTACACCTTCTGATTTTTATAAAACACAGGTCGATTTTTGATTCGTCTGTATCGGTTTGTCGCGTAATACTGCAGTCGAGTGTAAAAGTATTAATAAGAAAGTTGAATCAACCGGCAAGATCATGTGTTTGTTATTTTAACACGTGACTCGTAAGTCGGGTGACGGTCATCGAGTCGGTGTAGTAAAGGCGACATACTTTTCCGAGGCATTCCACCTTAGTCCTCAGAGGTAGCAACGCATCTGCGGCCAACCTTAGGTGAGACTTTTATTTTACCTAAGGTTGATTACAGATGTCAATGGGCGGCAGTAGCCACTTCCACCAGGTGGGCTACATGCTCGTTTGCTACTTCAATACTATGTAAAACAAAAGTAAAACTGCATTATACTTGTGTTAACTTTTCATCCCAAAGTGACAAATAGGTGTGGAAAATATAGTTTAATTTTATAGCAAGGTTTCCATTTAGCGTTCCCACTAACGTCATGTTACATATTTCTTTTTGAAATAAAAAGTAATCGAAGCATATACAATTATAAATTGTCATATATAATTAGAAGTGCACTTATAATAATTTTAGAATGTCGATTTGACAAAATCCAAAAATAATGTCGTTAACCGACCTTATAATGAGCATGTAGTAGGTTACGTTAAGCTAGTGAGATTGATATATGTTTAAGACCCTTCGGATTTATGTTATCATAGCTGTTACCTTCAGTGTACATCTTGAGCGCGCGCTGGTCGAGCGTGGGCGCGTGGCCCGCCATGAGCTGCTTGTAGATGCGCATGTAGGCGGCGGGGTCGGTGCGCCGCAGCCGCTCGTAGTACTCGTACTGTCGCCGCTGCAGCGCGTACGGGTCGTACGCCGCGCCTCCGTACCCTGCCATATATCGCTTGTTATTATGGGAGTCTAACACACAATAGCAAACACGTTATCGAGATCGACAAGTCTCTGAAATTCGTTCTAATATGGTACGGAATAAATTGTGTGTAAAATTAATCTTTTTCTTGCCTATATTAAAGGGACCGTACCCTGACCGCTGATCCCCCATGGGAAATAATGCTCCCCTTATTGTATGTACGCGTATACGTACATATGCACGTGTCCTAATCCCGTCATAGCTGTTATATTATTTAAATTATGAATTCTCTGTAAGGCATTTCGTCTAAAAACAGGCATAAGATGCAAACTACGTTGAAAGCTAAAGCTTATTAGGTACATATGTACTAGCATTAAATGAAGCAGGGTATTATGACGTCATCTAAACTATGCGAATACCTTTACATTATAATTGAGCTATTCTGTGTAACATTTTGATTGTAATTATGCTATTCCTATTGCTATGTGTTCACAAATAAAATATTTAGACCTGTGTTTGTTTGTAGCAACTCAGTTGTAGTGCTGATACATTCGCAGGATTCTTATAAAAGACGGTTGTTCATCCGGTGTTACGTTCCCAGTATAATTTTAAAGTGAGATGCGTAGCAACGACTCACCGTCGTAGTACGGGTCGGGGCGGTGCGAGCGCGCGCGGCGGCGGTCGTCGCGCGGCTCCTCGTCCGTGACGACGGCCTCACGCGAGCCCGCGCGCGACGGCGACGAGTAGCTCTCGCCTGGAACACGACGTACACTCACTGAGTTACCACACTACGTGACTTGTGCTGTCAAACGTGACACTATCCAACTGCAGAACACCATTTGTACACGTTTGTATATATACTTTACGCAATAATCGAATTATTTAACTCGAAGTAAACAATGATTCAAGTATTATTCTTTTTATCCGACACTTATAGTATTATTTTCAAATATAAAATACATATATACATATCGCATAATGAGCATGAATGGAACCAATTCAAAATATCGGCAATTTGAGTTAAATTCTTGAAAGTGCTCCTAACAACGTAGTCTATCGTGTAACGAATTAAATAGTGACGATTTCGTCCTACAAAACGATAAACATTTTGTTAAGTCCCTTTAATAACGGCGCTATTTAAGAAATTTCACAGGTGGTAGAACCATTCTCGTTCGCTGCTTCATTCTTATAAAACAAAAAAAAAACTTTTCACAAAATGTAAATTTCGCATTAGGTCCCATTTATTCTCACCGTGAGATACGTATGTCTGCAAACGCTGTTAAAATAGAGGGCTCATTTCCTTTTACATTTCGATGCAGTTCTATTAATTCCATGGTTCGGGTTTACAATTATGATAGTGGAACATTAAATAAACCAAAAAAGAATTTACAAAATTAACATTAAATCTCCACTTTCATCGATTATTATGCAGCGAACAAATAGATAAAGTTTTGTTTAACTAGAACAATGCATTACGAGTTTATTTTGAAATCGAAATCACGTAACATCTTTGGAAACGATAACATTTCGTGACTTTATTTCCTCGTTTGAGCATTACAAATTACATATGGCATAACACATCTCATGTTTAATTCTTAGAAACTATGAAGAAGAGAATGTTACATACTAAAAAGACATTATACCTGTTTTAAATCTCAATAATTTATACGAAACGAAAAATGGCAAAGCGAAGTCAAATATCTTTGTTATTTCAAAACGCGAGTCTGATACTTACGTGCCGATGCATATGATTATTTATTGCGATGCATAACTCTTACATCAAAACCACTCAACACAACATTATGTATGTATTTGAACGTAGGAAATTCCTTTAGAAATGAATTTCACGCGTATGACGTGTGCGTTATGTATGAATATGATCGACCGAGGACCGCGGCGGTAGCGGGCACCAGGCAAAGACGTGATAGCGTTGCATTATTTTATATACAATGATAGACTTATTGCTGTAAATAAGCACTCTCTGACAGCCAATTTTCGGGCAGTCAAAAAACAGCGATGGAATCATCGTTGATCATGACCACGTAGGTATTTTGTTTTATGCAACACATATTTACCTTGAATAAATCTCTTGAGATTTGATTGTTTTGCTGATTTATAATAAGATAAGATTGAAATTTTATTATACATGACCACAGCGATGACAAATATAATCATAATTACTTTAATCCAAGGATAATCATTGATGATATGTACGAATAATACTATCAATTTGCATATATGTACCTAAGCAATTTTTTCAACTATTTATTAAATAAATCTAATTATATATTTGAATAAATTTTATTTTCAAATACATGTGAGTATTCCTTACATAAGAGTGTAAAAACGTAAAGAAAGATAAATATAATAATCTTTATGAAATTAAAATTCCATTTCTTATAATAATGTGATGTAAGCGTGTGTTATTTACAAATTCATTGTATGCGCTCAATGTTGAGCTACTCTAGTCGCGCAATGAGCAAAGGTGCGATTGTGTGTGTAGTTTGAAATATGTATTGAGACAGCAAGTCCATGCATGCGCCACGTATGTCAGCAGCCTCCGCCAGCTGCACCTCACGGCTCCCGTAATGTGTAATATAACATTTAATTCTTTTTATCTTATCATCTTCTTGTTTGTAATATATCTCATTACTTATGAAATTATTATGCACTTAGCATAAATCCATTCTGGTTTTGATCCTATAATTATTTTGTGCCTAAATTAATAAGTACATCTAAATTTAATAGTACAAGAGTAGTATTAAAACCTAGGTCGAGTATCTGTTTCTAAACCTGATGAAGTTAACCAAATTTTGACGTGGGTGATAAACATAAATCATTTATGAAATCACACTAATAATCATATAAATTCAAGAGCGAAATGACTAAGAAGGAAATAGAATAATTAAAAAATATACTATAGCCAAGTGATGCATGTATGACCTTTGCCGGCACCACTAGACCAGGTTAAATTACAGTTCTAGGAAAAAGGAATAAAGGTATAACACCTTTAATCCTTTTCATTCCAATCTATGATAACACAGCTGCATAAACCAATAAAACATAAACTTTATTGTTTCAATAAAGACTTTATTATATGAAAAATAAAAAAATGTCAATATAATTGCACACCTGGTGTTACTGGTAAATTTACTTTTCATAATTTAGTTTGGGCCAAGCTCGCACAGGTTAAGAGTGAAACAAGATCTAACTATGAATTTTATGCCTGTGACGACCTTTATTTTATTCCCCTTCGACTATAGGTACCTCGAGGAATGTGGCAAGTCCATTACCATTTTAGCTTACTGATTTTTGAGACCCAGATCTATAGAATTCATCGTTGAAAATCATGTCTTATACTAAAATACAGAGCACAACCGTCTTGATGGCTGTCTTTGAGCATTTGATCTTAATAACATAGAGTCTAAATGGTTGTATCTTTAAATTAAGTACTAAAAACACGCTAGCGAGCCAAATATCGAAATTAAGAAAGAGCCTGTTTCCTTTGTCGAAAGGCCTAAGTTATATTACACATTACAGGGCACGCGGTTTGCAGCGAACGGATGCGTGCGCTGCGTGCACAGAACACTGCATGACACACCAGTATGTTAGATCTGTACCTTGTGCATTACTACTACCAGACTTAGCATCGCCCGAGAACGTCACAACTGGAAAACAAAACAAACATAAACACCTATCATTCGTTAAAGTTTTATTTACAAACCAATTTATTCTTTCTTTTAAATTATTTCAATGAATCAACAGCTAGTACGAGTTTCCTTCTTGCTTTTTTATCTTTCAATGCTGGACTAAATAGATTTTTGCTAAATTGTTATAAAGTAGTTTATAAGCAAAACAAAGTTATGATCTTGAAAGTGGTCGCATGTCAAATAAATGTAAATAGCTAAATACAAAGTTATGTGATATTTTATCATTATTGGAAAAACTATAAGTTGCTATAAAATTAGGTGTAAGGGGCAGGTGCATATCTTTAACCTACTATATCATCGCAATTCAAAGCAATGCAGTGTGGATTTTCATTAACAATAAATTGAATTATTGGGTTGTTGATTTTGAATGTTAATTCTTACCTCTCCTGCGTTCGTCTTCATCTCGGTCCCTTCGCTGATTCCCGTATTTCCTGGTGGGGTCGATGTCCCGGTAGACGCGCTCGTACCGGTCGCGGTGGCGCTCGTCCCGGCGGCTGCGGCCGGGCCCGTCGCGCTCGTCGTCGTATCGCCTGTCCCGCTCTATCGTATTGTAACGCCTGCTGCGTTCCCGGTCTTCATGACGCCTGTCCTTGTCTTCCGGTCGTGGCGGTTTCGATGATTTATATGATCCCTCCCTGTAACGCCTACGAGAAGATTATTAATTTATTTTACGTTTATTAAGTTCAACTCAAAAGAAAATAGTAATAATTAACAAACCTGCGTTCTCTTTCCTTATCGCTGTAATAATCAGTGTCCTCAGTTTCGTATCTGTGCCCTCTGCGTCTGTATCTACGGCTATCGGGACTTTCTCCTCTATCCCTCCTATCACGATCTCTTTCCCTTACTGCATCTTTGTCCTTCCTGTCCTTATCGGATCGTCTATCGTCCCTAATGGAACGCCTATCTGGATCGCGATCGTATTTTCGGTCGTTTCTGGAGTACCTGCCCTCCTTATCCCTGTCTCTATCGCGAGCCTTATCCCTGACCCTGTCACGCTCGCGATCACGATCACGGTCACCATCTCTCGAGGACTTACGCTTGTCCCTCCTCGGTGAAGACTTAAATGTTCGATCCCTTTCAGAATCTTCACCAGACGTTACACGGCTCAGGGACTGCCTTCTCGAATTATTTGCTAGACATTCTACGGAATCAGTTCCTTCGTTTACTCGATCCTTACTTGCATCGGCAGAATTTGTATTAGCTCCGTCAAAGGTTGGGTCACGAGAGTATGATACGTCGGTTGACGATATTACACTCAAATCTTGTAAGTTTTCGCCTTCCATAGTAACTTCTCGTTGTTGCTCATCCAATGGCGCACTATAATCCGGAGACGCGTCGTTTACCTCTCGAGTATTTATAATGTCTCTGGGAGGATTTCTAATAGTTTGATCCGTGTAATCAGAACCGTCCACATTTTGCTCTCTAATGTCTGAATGGCTTACCTCAGTAGGTATAGCATAATCATGATCAACTCCAGTAACAACTCTTTGTTCATTTGAATTTCCATAATTGGAATTTGAGTATTGCATGAACTCATCATTGCTGGGCTCACCTGGCACCATTCTATCTAGGCCAATAGGTCTCCTTTCCGGCCCTCTGCTTGTTGGTGGTTGAGGATAGTTATCAGGAGTTTGTTGACCATCTGCCTGCCTGTATGGGCGCCTATTCGAGTCTGTTGGCTGTCCATCGATTTGTCGATCCATGTAATCATCATTTGGCTGACTGAAACTATGATCAGCTTCAGTTTGCTGTCCAGGCACCATTCGTGCGAGTCCTGGAGGAGGTTCATCACCAGATATATTTAAACTTTGACTGTATTCAGAGTCTTGTTGGCCAACACCCATCCTCCTTACACCTGGCAATGGAATATCTCTACTAAAATCTGTATTTTCGCCATAGTCTCCACTAGACAAATGAGCAGTTTGTAAATACTCATTTCTGTCATTTTGTGGAGCAATTTCCAAGTTATCAGGCACTTGTTGCGAGACTGTCATCGGTCGGTATGACGACACTTGTGGCTGGTCAGGCCTTTCTGAATTATCAGGAGTGGTTTCTAAATTTGCTCCAAACCCTAGAGGCAATCTATTTTGCTGAGACACTTTATTAACAACAGCAGGTGAAGACAAATTACTATTAGGTATTGATGAAGAAAATGTTTGTGCAGGTATGTTACCTGGTACTTTTGCTAAATTCTTATGCGAAAATGGTCCTGCATGTTTAAAAGGATTTTGAGTAGATGGAAAATTGGCAGGAGGAGGAATAGATGACACAGGAGGAAAACTAGTTGGAGGAACAGTTGCTGTACTGTTCTCAGAAAAAGCGACCATAGGAGCGGAATGGTTGGTAGACAGCACAGGTAATGCTCCTGAAGATGGTTGAGGGAAATTTGCTGGAGGTTGATGCACCTGCTGCTGCTGAGATGCAGATGGCATTGATGAGCTAGGTAAAGCTGAAGGTATAGGAGGTGTAGGAATAGACGCTGGAATTTGGGTTTCTGGAGGATAAAAATTTGCAGGGGATCGAGCAGTTGCAGGTAATGTTTGCAAATCTGGTAAGTTTTCTGGTGAGAATAAATTATCTGATCCTTTACTCATTTGTGTTGATTCAGGAATTTCATGATTAGAAATGTTCATATCCTGCATTGGATTCAAAAGTTCATCATGCAGTTCTTTTCTACCTGTGTCTTGGATATTGTTGACCTCGACAGGATCATCTGACTGTTTAGACCAATCTATATTGTGAGTGCTCAAATCTTCAAATCCAGACTGGGAGTAATTAAAATTTGAATTGTCTGTGTTTAAGCCTGGACTGCTCTTACTAGAATTTCTAGACTGATTTTCACTTCTGTATGTACCTTCAGAATGAGTTTGGGGTCCATCACTTGATTCTTGTGACATTTGGGATTCTATAGACCACTGTGGTGTCAAATTTTCTAAATGAAAACGCTTTCCGAGCGCTAAATTGGGTAAACGTTCTTTGACAACATCCTTGTCACTAAGGTTTCTAATTTCTTCAGAAGGATGCTGAGATGATATGTTAGTGGGACTTCTTTGAGAACTGATATCATTTACTGGATTGTTATCAACTACTGGATTTTCAGCAGGAGTTGGAGCAGAATCTTCAGTACCTTGCTTTAGGGGCTGATCTTTTGACTCTTTTTTATCTTCCATAGACCAATTCCAACTATCAGTAGCCGCGAAGCTCTCTTCAATAACATTGGCATTATTGAATACTTGCTCCTGAGACACTGGCGGGGCAGAAGCAGTTGGAGGCAAAGACTTTTGAGCTTGTTTAGATGCATCTTCCCAGCCCCAATCCCAATTATCCTCCCATGCATCAGAATTTGCCTTTGTCTGTGTATAGTTCTGCTGAGGAGCAATTTGGGGTGGATAATAATTTTGTTGGTAACCTGGTGGCATATTGTTGTAGTTTTGGTTATTATAATTTTGGTTGTACTGTACAGGCGGCTGCTGGTAGAACTGGTTAGCATTACCTCCGAAGCCCTGCTGTTGATAAACTTGGTTATACTGCTGGTTGTACTGAGGGTTCTGTTGCGGCATCTGCCACATTTGAGGTTGCTGTTGTTGTTGATGTTGCTGTTGAACATTTGCTGGTGTGCTCTGGTAATTATTGTACATATTTTGTTGATTACTGTAAGCCTGAAATAAACGACACAACAATACATAAAGTGAAGAATTGAAATAAGTTACATTTTAATAGTTCAATATACAAATTGAATCAAATTAAATTGATAAAAAAGTAATGTGTTGTTATAGATCATATGGCATGCAATATTTATCAATCATATGACTGAGGCGATGGCTAGGTGTTGGACCACGTCATTGTTTACGTCTGTACGCTCATAACCTGAGGGCTCACCTGAGGCGGTCCGTAGGGCTGTCGCTCGGGGCCCGGCGGCGGCGCGCCGCCCTGCGCCCCCTTCATCCACGACATGCCGCGCTAGCACCACTTACGTAACATGCGAATCAGCCTCTCGCATATGTTGCGCCCGACACAAACAGCCTCGTCACTATCATGGAACCGAACCACATTCACAACACTTTCACTCTCCAATGAGATTTATTTAAGACTCCCGTTAGAATATCCGGTTCGCTAACTTCAACGAGACACGAATCGAAACCGCCGTGTGGATGTAAATAAGCCCACTTTTCAATAATTCGTCGATTTATTTAATGAAAAATTTGTTGACAGCAACCCATCGATCGAAGGTGCCCTGTTGGCAGTGTAGCCATGCTAATTTTATTTCAAAATAGCTTTATATTTGGATACTCGGATTGGTTCGTAACTGTATACTAAAATGTCAGATAAAACAATGCCATAAAGAATTACAGATGTAATAAATGAAGAATGCTCAAAATCTTGATTCTCCTCACGTTATTATTTTCCAATTATTTTAACTACATAGTAACGCGAATACCTATATAATCTCACTTTCAGCCACAGTTTGTAAGAAATAGAAAAAACTAGTTCTTAGTACAGGTAGAATTTAATTTGTTACAATAAATCATACTGAGCTAGTAGTAAATTAAAAGGTAATTAAACTCTACAACTATTTGTTGCCATCGTCAGTTTTTTATTTGTATTTTTCTGTTGTTTTGACAGTTCACGTAATAATAATTTTGTTATTTTGAACTGTAAGTTCAGCCATGAACAACTCGGTAGAAAAAAAAAATGTTACCAAGACTGAGTAATGTTTTGGAGAGCAGACTTCAAAATAGCACACATAACTATGGTCTTGTAATGTTTGTTTTATTTTTCAGAGGGGATGGGCAGTTGGGTAGATAATTTTTGCACTATGTTTTTTTTTTTTTCTTTATAGTACGGAAGTAGCATACGAGCATGCAGCCCACCTGATGGTAAGTGG